>PUQB01000634.1:0-141088 GCA_003024785.1 Selaginella tamariscina | reverse complement strand
AAAGATTGAAATGACATCACTGAGCACAGACGACATAGAAGCCAGTAGTGATGTGGAAGTGCAAACCCCACACTTTGTTGGACAAAGGAACCAAAACCTAAAGCATACTTTGATTGCTGCAAGGATTTTCAAAAACTAATGATGGTTCTCGTTACTCCAGATGTGTCATATAATCAGCCTATTTGGATGAGTCAAATTATCGACACACCTGAAGTAATCACAAAAAATAGTATGGTTAAGGTTGCATGGTTCAAACCATAAAAAAGGCGACACGAGAAGGAAAGTGAAAGATATAATGGATGCCTAGAGAAAACATAGTCTCCCAAACAAAAGACCTAGCATTTTATAAATGTTAAATCCATTCGATATGGGTGGATGTCAAGAAACATTGATAAAGTCATAATTAATAAAACTGCAAGGGAATGTATGTTTTCTGAAGCTTAAAGCAATTACAAAATTATAAAATATCATATATTTAATATTCATAATTATTATAAACTCTTTAATAATAGTACCAAATTGTTTGCTTAACTATATAAATTTAAAAAACGATATTGAAGATTGACTATATTATTATAGGATTTTGTATATTATATATATATATATTACTACTATAAATTTTAATTAATAATGTTATATTTAAATATTATATTTTAATAACAACATCAATATTTATATAATGTACCTCTTATGCTTTTCCTTAATTGTTATATTAGGCAATATATTATATAATTTAATACCTTCTACTTTTATAATGTTATTAATTTTTGTTCAATGAATGCTATAATTTATAGAATATTCTAAATAATATTTTGTTTTCAAACATATATTCTAAAGAATATTCTTTAATATTAGAAAATGCTAATTAAATAGCTAAAATTGCTAATTATTAAGAAATGGGACTATAGCTTTGCCCATTTTAGTTACAACATGCATACATGCCCATTTTAATTACAACATGCATCTAATTTTATCCAGCCTGCAAAGGATGTATACAACAACTTCAAGCACACATGGTTGAAGCCTTTGAATAGAATAACAGTGGAGGAAATGGATGTGTTAGTTAGTAAACTATATATTAATAATAGTAGTTCCACTGCAGTTCTTTTCATCTCAAAGTAATGGAGCTAAAGACAATCATACACTTTAAAGAGTGGTTGGGAATACATTGTCATAAACTATGTTATACCTCAACTCTAGCATATGATGAGGTTAATAAATATTTGCAGGTGACAGACGATGATATGCTTGTCCAATGGGTAAGCCAAACGGAAGATCTGGGCAAGAATCTATTTCATGCCAATGCTAGAAAGGAGGGCATCATGATGATGCCTTCTCTTATGACAATTCTTTAATAATGGAGAACCAAGTTAAACCTGATAAAGAAGGACGCTATGAATCATGACAAGCCTTACAGATGTTTGTTGTCAGATTTGGAGTTTGGGGTAATATCACTGTATGTAGAAAACCTTTTCAAATGTTTATGATGGATTGGTAGGTATCAAAAAATCTTTCTTCATATAGGACGCTAAAAGATTTGGTGAAGAAGCTTAGCCATGCAAGCATGTACAAAAAGGTATTTATTATTTAATTTTTGCACACTTACTTGATACATACATCTTCAGGTATTTATTTCTTAATTTTTGCTCATGTCATTGATACCTTCGTCTTCATCTTTGCCAAGATGAACAAACATCGCTAGACTAGATTTTACATGAACAATGGTGATCCCAGGTGTATTGATATGATTGTTCACTTGGTTGTCAAGAATGCATCAAACAATTTCTAACTTTCAAGCAATTAGCCAGGCATCTGCCTTTGCTCCAATGGGCCTGAACCTCTATCTGATACACTGATAGCCAAAAGGGACGTATTCAATAATGTACGTTATCCAAACATTACAAGTTAGGCTGAACACAAACATCATCAAATTAATCAGGGGTCTTTACAGTGATGCATGGGTTTTTGACTATTTCTCTAAGGGTTCCATCTTGAAGACCAGATTCCTCCTCAAAGCTGTCGCACTTCTCGGGAAGGAACTTTCCTAAATACTCTTGTATGGGTTTGTTGAGGTAGTCAATTGAGAATTTCTTTATCCACTTGTTCAAGTCCTCGACCATGGTCTTATCATTTTAACGGCAAACACACATGTATCCCAAGTAACAAACATGGGTCACACATCAATAAGGTAAAAAATGTACCTTGGTAATTATAAGGCCAGCTAACAACCAGTTTACAAATATAATAAAACAGTTGAGAACAACAATTTTCAACAGTGGCATGAGGTAAGAGTTCATCAACAAAGGCCTAAGGATATAGAAAGAGAAATTAAATAGGGAATTTTCATTCATTGTCATGGTAAATTTTAACATGATATCATTTTTCGTCCATGGTTGAACCATCTCTTGCAAAAGCTCAAGGAAATGGGTGCACTTGTGAGGATTTGGTCATGCATGCAATTTCACAACCTGACACTGCTGCTGAATTTGCTCAACAAGCACTATAGTGTTACAAAAGAGGTGATTCGTAAAGATTGGATTTTTGACCAGCGATTTTGTTATAATCCTCTCGAATACTACGATGTGAAAAAGAAAAACAAGCCATACTTCTTTAAGAAAAAAGAATAATTGAGCTTTATTGCAAGATTAATCATTTAAGAATAATGAAGAACACACATATCTTAGTGGTAGATGACTCTACTGAAAAGGCTATGTTCAACCAACACATTGTTTATATCCATCCAATCACTTTCAACCCATATTTTGATATTAATACCATGAATGAGCTAGTGAAACTTATGCCTTAAAAAGAAGAATCTTAAAAACTTTTGCGAGCAATATCCACAATATAAAGTATATCCTGGTACTTTTCTTTTTCATGATTTTGAGTTTTATAAATTAAAGGAGCTCTATAATGTTATTATCAAGGAACTAAATTTTTTAGATAAACCTTTATGCACTTCTAGTTTTATAACAAATTACATATTAACAAGGATGGCAATTTCTAACTGCATTCTTAAGAGTGTTAGGTGGTGGTAACAACATAAAGATATTGATTAGAATGATTTTATCAATCTAGAGGGTGATGATTAAAACAAAATAAAAAGATTCTTATGTATGGTTAAGAAGAAAGTAATTAAAAATAGATTGATATGTTGATAAGAAATTATTTCATTTATAAATGCACGTTGTAACTAAAATGGGAATATAAAATAAATTACTAATTAATACTTAAGTTTTAATTAATAATTAATTATTTAATTAATATGTAATTAAGCCTTAAATATTAATTAATTAATAAATTAATCCTTCAATAACCTTACTTAGTAAGGAACATTCCTAAAATATTTAGAATATTTATATTATTCTAACACATTTACAATAATTAAAAAATACTATCAAACATAATTACAAATGAAATCATTTTCTTATCAACAAGTTAATTTTTTTATAAATCCTTTCTTCCTATCATACAAAGAAATCTTCTCATTTTGTCTAAATCATCACTCTCCATATTAATCGAATCATTTTGGTCAATATCTTGATGTTGTTGCCACCACTTAACACTCTCACGAATGCAATTGGGAGTTGCCATCCTTGTTAATATATAAGATGTAATAAGAGAAGGTCTGCATAAAGGCTCATCTAAAAACTGACGTTCCTTAAGAATAATATTATAAAGCGCCCAGTTGCTATCCTTCATTTTATAAAATTCAAAATCACGACAAAGAAAAGCTTTAGAAAATGTTTGATACGGTGGATACTGCTCACAAAAGTTTTTGAGATTCTTCTTTCTGAGGCACGTATCCAAGTAGTTCACTAGCTCATCCATGATATCGGTATCAGAATATGGGTCAAAAGTGATTGGATGAATACAAGCAATGTTTTGGTTGAGCATAGCCTTCTGAGGAGAGTCGTTTACCACTAACATTTGTGCGTTCTTCATTATTCTTAAGCGACTGATCTCCCCATGAGTCCCAATTATTCTTTCATTCTTGAAGAAGTATGACTTGCTTTCTTTTTTATATTGTAAAATTCGAGAGGTTTATAACACATTTGTTGGTCAAAAACCCAATCTTTACGAATCACCTCTTCTGCAACACTACAATGTTTCTTAAGCAAATTCAACAGCGGTGTTAAGTTGTGAATCTATATGCATGACCAAATCCCCACAAGCGCACCCATCTCTTTAAGCTTTTGAAAGAGACGATCCAACCCTGGACGAAAAATAATATCATATCGAAATTTACCATGACAAGGAATGAAATCTCCTTGTTTGATTTCTTTTTTCCTATCCTCGGGCCTTTGTCGATGAAGCAGAACACCATTGACATTCAACAACACAATATGGCCATGAGTAACATGGGATAGCGTTGCCTCTTGAATACTTTGCAAATCACTTGTTTGCTCCCTTTCACATTTATCTGTTGACACTATCTCGTTGCCTATCCCTTTATCATTTAATTGTACATCATTCTTACAAAATTCAGATATTGCTGGCACTAAAGAAATTGATTTCGGAACTTAAGCCAATAAAATGATGATGAAAAAACTGAAGTGGTCCCCATGGTAACGATGTTTTGAGCTGCATTATTATCCATTTCCTACATGAACTCTGTCATTCTGACATGTGGCACAAGAAATTTTCGCCAAACCCCTCTCTTACCTCATGGCAATGCTGAAAATTCATGTTCTCAACTGTTTCATTACATCTGCAAAATGATAGTTAGCTGACCTTAAAATTATTAAAGTATATTATTTACCTTGTTAATGTGTGACCCATGTTTGAACTAAAAGCTTCATTAATCCTTGAGAATTTATTTTCTGTAAAATATAAACGAAATATAAAAAATGCCTTATGTTACACTCATTTACAACTATTCGTCACTCTAAAAACTTATTAACAATTCTTCTTTGCTATTACCTTCTGAGTGAGGCGAAGAAGGTCTAGGCCGCTTGTGAGATGGTTCAAGATCTTCGTATCTTCTGTTGATGTTTCCATGGGTAATGGAGTGTGTGAATTTTTGTACTCCTCGAGATAACTTCCGGTCTAATATTTAATTGAAGTTCGTTCTCAGACTCTGACATTGAACCAGATTCGTCTTCAGAACTATTGCACTTATTGGGAGGGAACTTTCTCAAATACTCCTGTATGAGTTTGTTGGGGTAGTCAGTAGAGAACCTCTCTATTCACTTGTTCAGGTCCTCAACCATGGTCTTATCCTTTTCAATGGCAAACACACATGTATCCGGAAGGTAACACTCCTTCAAGACGGACCCCCTAATGCAGTAGTCAAAAACCCACGCATCACTATGAGGACCCCTAATCAAGTTGACGATGCTCCATGCCACTTGACTTGTAATGTTTGGATAACGTACTGTTAAACAGGAAAACCGGAAATCCCACCTTTTCCTGTTTAACCGGTGTTTCCTTTCTCCTAGCCTTTAGGAAAGGCTACACACTTTCTTTCCTTCAACTCTCCACATTTACATATATTAAAACTCCTTCTCTCAAAGCCACAATGACTGGTCTCCGAAGTCAAGGGCAAGAACGGATTTTGGCTATTGCCTTGTTAGATCCATTCATTGAAGTACACATACATACACACAAGATCTTATAATATGCACCTTTCATTACTAACATGAATACAAGAGACAAAGTGTAGAGAACCTTTATCTCCTGCTAGAACTTCAAATGAGACCCTTCCTTCGTTGCCCTAACTCCCCTTAACTACTCTTCCTCTCGCCACGTCATCCTTTACCTTTTCCTTTTCCTTACTCACCTTTTCCTTTTCCTTTTCCTCTCGGTAAGGATTTTCCTCCTTCACAGCCTTTCCTTCCATGCTTACTACACCCCTTATTCTCTCTACAGTAGGATGTCCTATGCTCCTAATATTTTACCTTTAACACTGCCCCCTCCTTATTCGTTGCTGTGTCCTCACGGCAACACATCCTGCATCATCCTGATACTCCACCTCCTCCTGATCCTTATACTTCTGAAACTCCGCCTTTTCCTTGTCGAGCTCCTGCTGCACCATTGCTACCTGAAGGCGAAACGCCTGCGTCTCCTTCCTAAGCTGCTGTTCTCCTCCTGAAGACGCTGGAACTCGTCCACCACCACCGACAATATAGTGGCAGTCTGCTGGGTTTCATCTCTTGCTCGCACTAACCTCTGGAACAATGTCATCGGCTCCTGTGACGTCACCGTGGGCTTAAGCTCCACCACCGGACTTGGAGTCCTCTGCTTAACCGGTCGCTGAACGCCTTACTCATCATTCCCTGAATGGCGGTCATTTTAGGTGCCATGACGCTCTCCACGGCCTGCACAATCAACCTCTGAATGTCTGCCCTATCCTTAACAGTGTATCCAGCGTTGACCAAATGATTGAATAACTTGCCGCCATCTGAGTTGCGTCCAAAGCCTCATTCCCTCCTCCAACGACCTGTTCCACCATCTCAGACTGAAGCTGTGCCAGAACCTGTGCAAACTGAATCTGCGTGTCTGTAGTCTGCACCTCTTTCCGCGCAAACGCCTTCCTGCTTGAAGGAGATATCCGCCTGCACATTACCCTCCTGCTGCTGCTGTCGCATATCCTCCTCATCCAAGCAAATCAGGACTGCCATGCCCTGTGATCCCCCACGATACATACCCCTGCCATACATACCTCCGTGTGATCTTGGTGATGACTGGAATGGCGGGGTTGAATTGATGCCTCGGGAACTTTGATCCCCGCACCATCTCTTCCACTTCCTTCGCAATTTCTGCTACCCCATCATCGGTTACATCCGCCGTTGCCGGCGTAACCGTCGAAACTGGTGTATCCGCATATGACTCGAACCCCTTCTGTTTCCCTTCTTGCTCATCCGTCCGTTCATTTACTGCCTCATCCTTATCACATACCTTCGCTTCAAACGGATCCATCATTTCTAACGGAACTATCATCATAGGCTCCTCCTGCTTCTGAGATTTCGACTTGATCTCCTGCCTCGCTTTCGTCCTCCGCTCCTTATCCACTTCATGCGACTCCTCTTCCTGCTGCACATCCTCAGGTTCTTCCTTTTCTCCTTGCTCCAATAATTCTTCATCTTCCTGCATCATACCCCCTGACTGTTCATCCTCTTCATCATCCAAATCTACTACACCCTCTGCTCCGGTTCTTCCTGCGCCCTCACTTTCTGCTTTCCAGTCTTGCCTCCCGACCTTGTATTCCTCTTCACCGTTGCCTGCTTCTCCACCTTCGGCTTCTTCCTTGTGCATCTTTTCTCCCTGTTTCTCTTCCTCTCCTTGCAGGTCCTCTTCTAATTCCTTCCCTTTAGCTTCAGATCCTTCCGCTTCCCCTGCTTCTTCTGAAACAGCTCTGTCTCCTTCCTCAACTGTTTCATCCGAGCCACAATTTCCGGCCCTGCCGGCTCTCCATGCAGGCGCACATAATCTGCAATCGCCTGTACCCACGTAAACGCCATCATTAATGAAGGCTCTCCTTTCTTCTCCAATTCCTGCATGGCGCATAAGTGCTCTCTCAACCTCTTCATAAATACCGAGCCACTCCCACCGGCCTTTTGCCTTCAACCATCATACAAGGACATCACTGGGTTTGACGCCGTGATGTGCGATGTTCGAAACTCAAAAGCATTGACAATGAAGTTCACTGCCAACTGCGTCTCCTCCACGAGATCGGAAAGCTTTAGACCTACCTTACTTATATACTGCTTCCCTCTTTCAAAAGTCTGTAAGGTGAGATCTATCGCCTTAACTCTCCTTCTGATCTCGGCAACAGGAAAACCTTTTCAAGAAGCTTTTCTGTGAAAAGGAGTTTCCTCTCCTCAGAATACGCTACAAATCCTATCTCCGGCTTATCCACCTTTTCCATTAGCATAACTAGTGTGAAACACTGCTCATCATGCGGCTCTGTCCTTCAAGATCTGCGCATACTCCCACAATCCAAGTTCCCTCAACACCTTCTCCATTTCTAAGGAGAAATCCCACCTTGTATGTACCAGTTGTACCTGACCCAATCTCTCTCCATCAGGAGGATTAATCAACTCACGACAATTCCTCATAGACACACCTCCTTTCTTTGCCGACATCTCTCTCTCGCTGCACACTCTGTAAAACCCTAGATCTACAGCCTCGTTTCGTGTGCACTGACAGACAGGGAATATGCTCCTCAAATCAATAAAAATAACATTTCCTGCAACGTTCTCCTGCGATATATACTTCCTTACCTTATTAGCATTCACCATTCCCTCGATTTCCTCTCCTTCCAACGTTTCTAACTGCATCACTCCTTCTTCCTTTACAAACTTAACCCGAAAAGGGCCTATCCATTTTAAATCAAGCTTTTGACTCATTTCTCCCACCTTACCTCTATACCACAGGACCAAGTCCCCTTCCTTTATCTCCTTTCCTCTTCTCTTCCTATCGAGCCAAGCCTTTCTTCTCCTTTGGATAGCCTGTATAGTCCATAAGGCGTACCTCCTTAACTCATCCAGCTTCTCCAGTTCTATTAAACGAGTTGCCATAGAGTCCTTCTCTCCTATATTATATTGTACCGCTATCCGCAAGGATGGCACAATAAACTCCATTGGGGTTATGGCCTCTAAGCCATAAGCGAGCTTAAAAGGTGTCATACCAGTAGTCACTTTATAAGCTGTCCTATAGGCCCAGAGAACTTCTGGTAACCTTTCATCCCAATCCTTTCGATTATCCTGAACTACCTTCCTTAACACGTTCTTAAGGACTTTATTTGTCGACTCAGCCTGCCCATTACCCTGTGGGTAATATGGTGTCGACTTCCTGTGTTTTATCACAAACTCCTTCATGAGCATTTCTATCGTTTCATTCACGAAATGCTTTCCTCTATCACTCACAATTTCCTTCGGAATACCATAACGTACTATTATAATATTGTATATGACCTTTGCTGTATTTATGTGTCGGCCCTTCTCATAGGCTCTGCCTCTACCCATTTCGTCATATAATCTGTTAAAACCAATATATATTGATTCCTTTTTGAGCTTATAGGATTAATTGGTCCTATAAAATCCATTCCCCATTTCTGGAAAGGTTCTAGTGGGAGAACTGGATTATAAGGTTGTATTTGTTTCTTTGGAGGTAATTGTGCACGTTGGCATTTATCACATGCCTTACAATAGCTACCTACCTCCCTCCATAAAGTAGGCCACCATAATCCTGCCTGAAGGATTTTCCTTCCTGTTATTTCCTCTGCAAAATGGCCTCCTGCAAGGCCTGAATGAGCCTCTTTTACAACCTCCGGGACCTCTAGGGTCTACACATCTCCGTAACACCCCATCGGATCCCAATTTATACAACTGTCCTCCCACGAGAGAAAATTGTCGTGTCCTCACGACAAACAATTTCCTTTCATCTGCTGTCCTATAAATAGATGGTACTATTCCAGTGGCTAGATACTGTTTTATATGATCTAACCACCTTAATGGAACGTCGACACGAAATAAATTCGCGTCGGAAAATCATCCATAGTACGTATAGGAACTTCACCTGTTTTAATACGACTTAAATGGTCAGCCTGTTCATGCTGCCTTCCTGGTTTATGAATTATTTCAAAATTATATTCCTGTAAAAGTAAAAACCACCTGGCTAACCTTCCTGTAAGTACAGGTTTATTAAGTAAATATAATAAAGCTTTATGATCGACAAAAATCTTCACTTTATTAGCCAAAAGATAGTGTCTAAATTTATGGATAGCATATACCATCCCCAAAGCTTCCTTTTCTGTAGTGGTGTAATTTACTTCGCAGGTGTTAGTCTACGGCTAGCATAATAGATAGGACGATCCTTTCCATCCTCTTGCATCTGTGTAAGGATGGCTCCGATTGCCATATCAGAGGCATCTTGTACATGGAATTCTCGATCCCATTTAGGACTAACTAATATTGGTGCTTTAATAAGAGCCTTCCGAAGTTGGTCAAAGGCCTCTTGACACTGTGATGTCCAATCATATGGTACATCTGCCTTTAAAATCTTAAAGGTTTTGCGATCTCAGCATAATGCTTTATAAACGCCTATGATAACCTATTTTTCCTAAAAACCTTCGTAACTCCTTTATATCTTCTGGTGGTTGTAAACTAAGGATAACCTTAACCTTATCCTGGTCCACCAATATACCTTCCTTACAAACAATATGTCCTAAAAGGACTCCTGATTTAACAAAGAAGTTACATTTTTCAGGATTAAAGCAACTAAATTTTGCCTACATTTCTGGAAACACTTTTCCAGACAATGCAAATGTTCTTCCTTTGAACTATAGACACTGAAATCGTCCATAAAGACTTTCATAAAGTCTAAAAGGTATTCCCGAAAGGTATCTTATAATCCTTTGAAAAGTAAAGGGTGCATTGCATAAGCCAAAAGGCATAACTCTATAAGCATATGCACCCCACGGACTTATAAAAGCTGTTTTATGTTGATCTTCAGGAGCTACCATCACTTGGTTATACCCCGAAAAGCCATCCATGAAGGAATACATTTCGTGTCCAGCAACATTATCCAGCATTTCCTCTGTAAAAGGTATCGGAAAGGTATCCTTAGCTGTAACGTCATTTAACTTTTTATAGTTTACACATACTCTTAACTTTCCATTTTTCTTAGGAACAATTACAAGTGGTGATAACCATTGTGCTCCTTGTATAGGATATATAAAACCAACCTGTAACAACTTATCAATTTCCTCCTTAACTAACTTTGCATAATTAGGATTCATCCTATATGCATTTTGTTTGGCTGGTTGGCATCCCGGCAAAAGTTGAATAGTGTGCATGCAGAGTTCTGGGGGTATTCCTTTTAGATCCTTATAGGACCATGCAAATACATCCTTATACTTGGCTAACAATGCCAATCCTTTATCCTTAAAATCAGGATCCAATTCTTGAGCTATAGTCAACATCTTAGGTTCCTTCTTGTTCCTATGTTGACTTGCTCTAGAGGGTCATTAGTATATATGTAAGTGTAATCCGCAGGTTGTTCCTGTAAGTTTATTTCATAAGAAACAGACTTATAAAATTTTTCCTGCAACCCCAACTGATCCTCTTCCTGTTCCTTTTGAGAGGCTTTCTTCTTCTCTTTCACGATTGCGTATAAATCAATCTCTGCAAGGCTTTTAGATCAGGGTATGTCTTCAAAATTTCTTCTTCTTCCTGATCATCCAAGCCCTGCATCCAATCATATCCTTCTAATGCAACGGTCTATCCCTTTTTGCTAAATACCTCTTAGCATGAGTATAGATATCCACCTTCATGTCACCTTGTCCTATTGTCATTTTTCCTGAGCCCCAATCTTGCACAACGCAAGCAATTTAAGCCACGGTCGGCCCAATAACATAGTATAGGTTGCATCCTGTCCTTCCATTCGTAGGACTATTAAGGATATTTTAAATTTAAGTCCTTTAACAGATATAGTAACCGCTCTTACTATACCTAATGGCCTTACACTCCGTTGATCAGCCATTTTAAGGTTAAATGGAGCAGGTTGGATTGGTCCTAAACCCATCCTTTTACATTCACCTTCTTCAATAAAATTCACACCTGAACCTCCATCTATTAACACTCGTTTTAACTTATTTCTTCCCACATATACTGTGATGCAAGGAACTTGTCCATCATAATCACCTTCATACAGTACTTCCTTATCCATTTTTTAAACTGTATATCCTTCACTCGAAGGTGGTGTTTGCTGAACTAAGCTCACTGCATTTAATATTTGGTTTCTTATATAAGGAGCTACCTTTATCAACTGTCCAAGCGTAATCTTTATCTCCTGATTTATAGCTTGGTGATACATGGAGTCCATTGTTTTATCATGTAATGGTAATAATGAAAAACTTTGTTCACCTTTATCTATATCACCTTTGTCTATACCTTCTGATTCGTTATCAGTCTGACCTTTCTGGTCAGGATCCTGCTCGTTTACCTTTTCTGTAACAAGCTCTCCTTCTTGTTAGGAATAGTAACTACCTCCCTTCTCCATAACAAGAGGATTCCTTCTTCTTCTCTTGAAGAGCTATAACTGCCCTTGCAACGGGTGGATACTCATCCTTTTCCTCCTCTATTTGAATAAGCCGTGTTGTAGGCTGTACATTAGTCATTCTGGTGGAAGTAGGAGGTTGTACATTCCGCCTAGGACATTCCCTAGAGATATGTCCTGTTTCACCACATGTATAACAAACCTGGGAAGGAAAATTCCTACCCTGTGGTCCTTGTCTATCATTGACCTGATTATATTGCTCATTTCTGCCTCTTTGACCTTGATAAGGTCTTCTTCTCCTCTATATTGTTTATCATTTCTTTTTGTATAGGATCTATTCTTTTGTTGTCCATTGTATGGACCATTTTTCTCTCCATAATACCTATCCTCTCTTTTTTCGTAAGGACATCATTCCTTCTTTCATAATATCCACTGTTCATATTCTGATAAGGAACTTCATTCCTTCTGCTATATATATTATTCTTGTCTCATAAGGAATAGCATTATCATTTCTATCATTCCCACGATTTCTGTTAGGTGGGAACCTTCTAGGAGGTGGACGTTCATCCATTTTCCTTTCTCTCTCTATACCAGCCACATTCTGGTTCAGGAAATGTCTGCAGTTTCGGGCTACATGTCCTTCCTTTCCGCAGATTTGGCATGTAGGCAGCTGCAGCCTACATTCCTCCACCGTATGGCCAGGATGTTACATTTAGTGCACCATACCTTTGCCTTTATCTCCTCCTTAACTGTCATTCCTTTAAGGTTTTCATCATTTGAGCCGATGCTTTCTCATCTATTGGATATTTACGAACCTTTACTACATCAGCTTCCTCTTCCTCTTCATCAGAGGATTCTTCCTTTCTTCCATATATTTTCAGCTTTCCTTCTGCAATCTTTTCTATTTGCCTCCTTTTCTCTCATATATTTTTAATTGATCAATGAGATTCTCTTTATCCTTTTCATTGATAGTAAGTGCTAGATCTCTATATGGTTTTAGCAACCCTTGCTTATACCATTGCAATAAGGCATCCATCTTTACATATGCCTTACACTTTTTCTTATGTTTTTAAAACGGTGTGTATATTCATCTATCTTTTCTGTTTTGCCTTGAAGGATAGTCCTTAACTTCTCTAAATGTTCCTCCGGCAATTCCTTCTTTCTGAAATATTCCTTAAATGCATCAGTAACCTTTGATAATCCTCTCTAACTTCCTTTTCTAAATCATAATACCAGTTAGAGGCATTTCCTTTCAATGTATGTGGAAATATAAGCAGCCTTTCTGCATCCATCACCTTATACAGTTTTACTACCTCTTCAAACTGTTGTAAGTGCCTTTTTGGATTTTCTTTCTTTCCTGCAGAGAATGTGGGATACATCACCGTACCCCCAAACATTCCCAGGAAAAGTGCCATATTTGTAATAACCCTTTGTTCTGGTGTATTTCCTCTTACACCTTCCTCCCTTCCTCTTCGGGAGTTCTCAGGAGATCCTTCTTCTTGCAATCTCGGTTTATGAACAGGCACTCCTTCCGTTCCTCTCACAGTCTCTCTAAACCAGCTGTTTGATATGGCCTCCAATTCTCTGGATCAGCCTCAGATTTCTGTATTGTTTCTGCAATATCCTCTACTATCTTGCCAAGGATATTTTGTCGTCTATTTTCATTAGTTTCAGGTTGTTGTTGGGCAGCCACTCTATTGGCCTGCCTTTGATTCCTTTGATCAGCTAAGGCTGAATCAGGACGATGGTTCCTCCACGGTTCCATTCATTCCTTCTCCTTTACACATCCGGCTCTACACCTTTCGAGCCTTTTTCAGAATGAGAATTTATCCTTTTTAGCCTCTTTTCTCAATGAATGCTAACACTGCAATGGCGAAATCCCTCCGTGGTTGCCAAATGTTAAACAGGAAAACCGGAAATCCCACCTTTTCCTGTTTAACCGGTGTTTCCTTTCTCCTAGCCTTTAGGAAAGGCTACACACTTTCTTTCCTTCAACTCTCCACATTTACATATATTAAAACTCCTTCTCTCAAAGCCACAATGACTGGTCTCCGAAGTCAAGGGCAAGAACGAATTTTGGCTATTGCCTTGTTAGATCCATTCATTGAAAGTACACATACATACACACAAGATCTTATAATATGCACCTTTCATTACTAACATGAATACAAGAGACAAAGTGTAGAGAACCTTTATCTCCTGCTAGAACTTCAAATGAAGACCCTTCCTTCGTTGCCCTAACTCCCCTTAACTACTCTTCCTCTTGCCACATCATCCTTTACCTTTTCCTTTTCCTTACTCACCTTTTCCTTTTCCTTTTCCTCTCGGTAAGGATTTTCCTCCTTCACAGCCTTTCCTTCCATGCTTACTACACCCTTATTCTCTCTACAGTAGGATGTCCTATGCTCCTAATATTTTACCTTTAACACACGTACATTACCAAATACGTCACTCTCAGCTATCGGTGTATCGGATGGAGGTTCAGGGCCGTTGGAGTGCAAACAATGCCTGTCCAGTCATTTGGAAGTTTGAAACTGTTTGGCGCATTCCTAACAACCAAGTGAACAACCGAATCAATGCACTTCGGATCAGCATCATTCATATAAAATCCTGTCCAACGATGTTTATTCCTCTTGGCAAAGGCGAAGGCAAAGGTATCGGTGACATGAGCAAGAATCAAGAAATAAATACCTGAAAACGTAGATATCAGTCAAGAGTGCAAGTATGAATTCAATAATAAATACCTTCTTTGTACATGCTTGCACGGCTAAGTTTCTCCACCAAATCCTCTAGTGTCCTGTCTGTCGAAGGATTTTTTGACACCCGCCGATCCATCACGAACAATTGAAACGGTTTCCTACAAGCAGTGATGGTACCCCATAAAGTCTCCGAATCCAACAACAAACATCTGTAGGGCTTGTCGTGATTCGTAGCATCCTCCTTTATAAGGTTCAACTCGGTTCTCCGCTGCTGAAGGACTGCCATAAGAGAAGGCGTCATCGCAATGTTCTCCTTTTGGCGTTGGCGTGCAATAGATTCTTGCCCAGATCTTCCGATTGATTCACCCATTCGACAAGCATATCATCGTTTGTCACATGCAAATATTTGCTGACCTCTTCGTATGTTGAAGCCGAGGTCCAACCCAGTTTGTGGCAGTGTATTCCCAACCACTCCTTGAAGTGCCTGACCGTCTTCAACTCCATTGCCTTGAGATGAAAAGGAGAGGTGGGGCTGCTGTTGTTAATCTGTAATTTGCCATCAATCACCAAATCAGCCAAGACTTCCATCTCCTCCATCGTTGTTCCATTTAAAGGCTTCAACCATGTGAGCTTGAAATCGTTGTCTACATCCTTTATAGATTGAACAGACTTAGCCTTCGGCGTCTTACTGGGTTTCTTTGCAGACTTCTCTGAGGGCTCCCTTCACTTGTCTGCTTCTTCTTCAGTGTTCCTTTTGCAAAGGATTCCATAATCCCCAACCATTTGGCAAAGATCCTATCCTCGGGACAAGAAATCAACATCATCAAAAAGGATGTTTCCTTCCCGCCCACCTGGGCAAAATCAACTGCTACAATTTCTTCAACTCTCTGAGAAAAAAAGACAGATTAATATACCGGCGAGATAAATCCCCCAAACAATTTGCTTACCCGGTAGTCCGCAGATTGTGTATTCCCTGCGGTAGCTCTTTGTGGTCGCTGAAGAGATTCCCACACGGCTCGCGTGTGTTTGAACTTCTCCCATATTTTGCTGTTGTAGTGGTTGGTGTCTGCAGCGTCCCATTCCGCCGATAACTTATGGTACTGCTCGATTGTGAGATTCGGCTTCGCTAAAAACGCCGATCTTTTCGTCAGCTTCTCACGGGTATGCTCGGAAAGTTTTGTTGCCATCGTTCCTTTGTTGTGTTCGTCGAGAAGTCGTTGGGCTGCCGTTATTGTGTGCTGGCCACTAATGATGTAGTACTTGACTGATTTTCTATTCTCCGTCTGAACTTCCTCATTTGTTCCGGTGTTGTGATCCACACTTTGTCAGCGCCTTTGTTCTCTCGTAGTATGGCACAAAACAGCATTATGTGGAACGGTGTAAGAATTGTCGTCCTTCATCTTCTCCATGAGCTCAGCTACACGTTCCTGGTTGAGTGGCCTGTAATTGAAGTTTGGGTTGACGCTGCAATACTTAACCCTACACTAAATCCTATCATCCAACATCATTTCCTTGTGGCTTATTGCAGCATGGGATGCCACAGGTGCAGCTGACAAAACGACTATGATTTTCTTTACGATCCGAATCAAAAATGTGTTCTAATGTTCTCGGCACACTCTTCCAGCTCCCGAAATTTCTAAGCAAATTGAACGTGATCTGTAAAGAACCTGAGACCAAGCCACCCTCTCAATCTCCTTATGATGTCGCTGTGTTCTTCTTCAATGTGAAGAGGGACGATTGCTCCACTTGTGGATTTTTGTATTGTGAAGCAATCTCTGCAGAATACACCTACTCGATGAGTCTGAAGATCTTCGAAGTAGACATCCAGATGGATCCCCTCCATAGATGGGCTTTCGTTGAGTTGAAGAAGAACTCCAAGGTCAACATCATTAGTGAACACGTGAACGTCATTATCCACAAGTCGACAAAACCACCCGAAATTAATGTTGTAACTGGCGACCTCTGGATCCGAGAACGTGACATTGGATGGAACAAGGCATATGTGTCGAGCATCGTTCAATCTGGGTTCACAGCATGCTTTCGGATGCTTGACTAGCACACCCACTTTCCATTGTTTTGCTTGTCCATGCGATGTGACAGAGGTTAGTTTGACAGCAACCATGGTTGTTCCAATGCGCTTCCCGTTTAGTTTGAAATATGGCCAAGTTGATTCCAGAATCCCCTGCCCATCTCTTCTCCTGCTCTCGTCTTTAATGTCACCTCAATTCCACATCTGAATACAAAAATGATTAGTTCAAGCACATATCCGAGTATAACAGATTTTATTTTAATTCTTACCCAGAATTTGACGACGACTCCATACTAATGACTCGATCTCCTTGTTTAATTAAATCGTCCTTCTGCAAAATAATACACTATGAATACAAATCATATAAAAACGCACACACACTTGTATAAACCCGAATATACAAAAATAATACACAGAGAGAAGTGACGGAATTAACTGTCCAAAGCTCACATTTGTGCTAGTGCAAAAGAAAGATAACATTTCGTTTTAGAACCACCACAAATGTGAGCTCTGGACAGTTTTACATAGATTCCTAGCTTTTACTCGAAATATTATGATAAGATGATAAAAGTAAATAAAATGAGATATGCAACTTATATATACTAATACACATATATATTCACATGGAAGGTGCGGCGGGATTAATCTCGCCACCCCTTCAATGCCTCCTGAAAGAGTGGGCGGGATTAATCTCGCCACCTTTCTGGAGGCCTTGAACGGGAGTGCGGAATTAATCTTGCCACCCTTCTCGGTCTCAGAGAGAACTGGCAGGATTTATTTGGCACACCCCTTCAGTGACTCCAGAAAGGCGGGGGATTAATCTCGCCCACCATGTAAGGGATGATGAAATGAATCTC
This sequence comes from Selaginella tamariscina, assembly GCA_003024785.1. Classification (NCBI taxonomy): domain Eukaryota; kingdom Viridiplantae; phylum Streptophyta; class Lycopodiopsida; order Selaginellales; family Selaginellaceae; genus Selaginella; species Selaginella tamariscina. Next base: position 123,500 of record PUQB01000634.1, on the reverse strand, counting down.
GCCACCCTTCCCAGTCCTCCATTGGTATGTTGTAAACCTTCTACGTCTCAGACAGAAACGTTTGGGATTGGTCCGACTCACCAATGGAGAAAAAGAAGGGTGGCGGGATTCATTCCTCCAACAGGCATTGAAGGCTCGGCGGGATTAATCCCGCCGCCAGGGCCTTCACTCGGTCCCTATGCGGCGGGATTAATCCCGCCGGACGCCAATTCCCTGCGAAATCGGCGGGATTAATCCCCCGCCTAGGCCCTTCAGGCAGGCCTTTGGCGGCGGGATAATCCCGCCCGATTCCGCACAGGGCATGCGTACGCAGCGGGATTAATCCCGCCACCTAGGCCCAGCACGCAGCCATGGGCGGGGATTAATCCCACTGGACGCCCATGCCTTGCGCAAATCCGGCGATTAATCCGCTGCCTAGACCCTTCGAACAGGCCATGGCGGCGGGATAAATCCGCGGATTCCGCGCAGGGCATGCGTAGGCGGCGGAATTAATCTTGTCGCCTAAGCCCAGCACGCAGGCATGGCGGCGGGATTAATCCCGCCGCTCTTCGGTTAGCTCATGGGCGGTGGGATTAATCCCACCACTCATGAGGCTAACCAAATAACCTGCTTGAAATGGCGGTAGGATTAATCCCACCGCTCATGAGGCTAACCGAATAGCCTTGCTTGAAGGGCGGCGGGATTAATCCCACCGCTGGGGTCTAACCATATAGCGGCGGGATTAATCCGCGCTACACACATATATATATCTATATGTATATGTGTGTGTAGGAGAGTGTGTGTGTGTGCGAGAGATAAATAAATAAATAAAATTATACAGATACTGGTACACATAATATATGTATATATATGTACATAGGTATATATGTGTGAGTGTGTGTGTGTGTGTGTGTGTGTATTATATTGTGTGTGTGTGTGTGAAACAAATAAAATCATATAGATAAACAACACCACACACACACATATATATAGGAGTGTGTGTGTGGAGAGAGAGATACAATTAAACAAATCAATAAAATTATACAGACACACACACACACATATATATGTATAGGATGTGTGTGTGTGTGCAAGAGATAAATAAATAAATAGAATTATACAGATACTGGTATACATAATATATGTATGTATATTATATGTATTAGGTAATATATGTGTGTGTGTGTGTGTGTATATGTATATCGTGAGTATGCATGTGTGAGCGAAACAAATAAAATCATACAGATAAACAGGAGTGTGCGTGCGTGTGCAAGAGATAAAATTAATAAATTAGATACACAAACACAAACACACACACACACACACCACACACACACACCACATATATATATATATGTATATGTATACGAGTGTGCGTGTGTGTGCGAGAGATAGAGATCTAAATTATATTATTAAGATACACACACATATAAATATATATGTGAATAAAAATAAATAAATAAACTCAGGAATGTGCGTGTGTGAGAGAGAGATCTCACCTGTGTGTGAGAGAAGAGAGAGATCTCACCTGTGTGTGAGAGAGAGAGAGATCTCACCTGTGTGTGAGAGAGATTTGATCTCACAGTTGCCGCCTCCGCGCCTTACTTCTTGAAACTCTAGGAATATACCTAAACCCTAAAAGGAATAGAATATATATTAACCCTAATTGAATTTCCTTCTAAGATATACTTAAACCCTAAAAAGAATAAACTATAGATTCGCCCTAAACAAATATTTTTTCATTATATTATCAGCGTGTGCGTGTGCGTGGGTGTATCACATACACCCCAAGTAAAAATCATGCAGGGGTTTAACATGTGTGTCCATGAGAGTGTTAAAGTTTCACATGCAGCGATACATATATACACACATAGTATTATAACATAGACATACATACATATTAGTACATATTAATATTAAAGAGACAGAGTACATATTATGGATCATGCATGGTGTGTATGTATGAGAGAAGAGAGACAATACATATTATAGATCATGCATGGTGTGTATGTTTGAGAGAAGAAAGATAGTACATATTAATATGGATCATGCATGGTGTGTATGTATGAGAGAAGAGAAAGAGTGTTAACAAATTAAATTCATACACATTGCATATATTAGTACACACATATACATACACACGTGTATACACACAGACATACATACATATTACATGTGTAAATTCAATGTGTTACATAGGGTTTAGGTTTTAGGGTTTAGGGTTAGGATGGATCATGCATGGTGTGTATGTATGAAAGGAGTGAGTGTTAAAAAATTAATTTTGTACGCATTGTATATATTAGTACACATATATACATACACATATTATACACAGATATACATTATACATATTACATAGTATTATAACATCAGTATATATTATGGATCATGCATGGTGTGTATGTATGAGAGAAGAGACATGCTACATATTATGGATCATGATCATGCATAGTGTGTATGTAGAGAGAAGGGATTATGCATGGTGACATTGTGTATGTATGAGAGAAGAGAGAGAGTGTTAACAAATGAAAATCGTACACATTGCATATATTAGTACACATATATACGTACACACGTGTATACACACAGACATACATATATATTACATGTGTAAATTCAATGTGTTACACACACACACACTGAGTACATATAAATCATACATGCGTTGAACATGATGTTTTTTAATAAAGAAGCAAATATAATTTCTTAAGTTTGGTTTGGGGCAATGTGCATGTGTGTGCATATGTGTCTCTGTAAGTGCTTCTAATGCGTGTGCACGTGTATATATAAATTTATGATTGTGTTTATATATGTGTGCAAAACAAACATCGAATAATTAAGAAAATAATATTAATAAACACACTATGAACATATTTTAAATTATACATAATAATATATGATTTTATCTAATATATAATTATATATAGTTTTAATAATATATATTAATTTAATATTGATATAAGGTTTAACATTAGAAATATTCTTGAAATAATGTCACAACCTTTCCCTCTCCCCTTATGCCAACTAGGCAAAGGGCCAATTGGTGTTTATGAGAGGGCCCCTGGTCATGATGACTCAGGTCCGCTTGGGTCTTTTTGCCCACATATTCCACATATCCCACAATCTTTACCCAGGTAGTCAACTCACCAGGTTAGAACTATGACACTCTCCACCTATTTGAGAAAGTGGATGCCCTCATCCACAGACTTCAAGGGGTTGCTACTATGCCTTCCTCCAGAAGGTGTAGCCAGAGGCGTTTTCTACTCATGCCCTTCCTCTAGAAGGTGCAGCCAGAGGCGTTTCTACTCACGCTTAGCTCTACTTACGCTTGACTCGCAACCTAGCCTGCAAGCTGTACTCGCATCACTATAATAAGAGCTTATTTTACACTTTATGTCGAAATGTAGTGTTCATTCTTATGTTTGAATATGCCCCTTCTCCCGAAGTCAAAGATGCACTTCTGAACATAAGTCTTTCCCTGTTTGAACACTATTGCTGGAAACGATATTGAATCTTGACCTAAGTCAAAACTCAATGGACATAGTCATGTTCTCAAATCATGTGTTATCCTAAATTCAAACACCTTAAAGAAAAGAAAAATTTTCAATAATGTGTAGAATAGGATATCACAAGGCCCATTTCACAAGACTTAGTTTGTAAGCCAGAACAAACTAACATGCCTTGTCTTGTGGAAGTAAATGGTAAAGTAACCTGGACAACCATAAGGTAAAATAACCTGGCATACAACTTGGAAGCTGACTTCCAAGTGCTACCTTCTAAATCCTTAACCCACACCCACTTATGAAGTAGGTGTACTTTGAAGAGTTATAGATCTCAGGACCAACTCTCCACGCAGAATTTAAACATTAGTCGAAAGTGATAGAGTACTTCAAGAATTTAGAACTAACTAAACCCTAAAATACACTACACTTTAAGTAGTTCTACTGACCGCAGAGAATAGGCTCCGATACCAATTGTCACAACATTTCCCTCTCCCCTTATGCCAACTAGGCAAAGGGCTAATTGGTGTTTATGAGAGGGCCCCTGGTCATGATGACCAGGTCCGCTTGGGTCTTTTTTGCCCACATATCCCACATATCCCACAATCTTTACCCAGGTAGTCAACTCACCAGGTTAGAACTATGACAAATAATAAGAAATTAATTGAGAAAATCCCATTAATATATACAAATGTAGATTAAGTACTGAAATAATTAACTAAATTAATTATGATAATCATGTTTAATATTGAAATATTCTTGGAATAATAAGAAAATAATAATGAATATCGCATTAATATAAAGAAGATTAATTACTCAAGTAATTAAGAAAATGATATTAATATACACACTATGAACATATTTTAAATTATACATAATACATCATTTTATTTAATATATAGTCATATATAGTTTTAATAATATATATTAATTTAATATTGATAATAAGGTTTAACATAGGAATATTCTTGAAATAATAACAAATTAATTGAGAAATCCCATTAATATATACAAATGTAGAAAATTACTGAGATAATTAAGAATAAGACTAATTTAATTATGATAATCATGTTTAATATTGGATATTCTTTGAATATTAAGAAAATAATAAAGAATATCCCATTAATAGTAGGAAATGTAAATTAATTACTCGAGTAATTAAGAAAATATAATAATAAACAAACTATGAATATATTTTAAATGATACATAATAATATATCAATTTATTTATATTAGTGTATATATATATATATATAGAATAAACTTAATAATATATACTTGAATATTAAGAATGTAGAATAATTACAAAAATTTCGTAATATTAAACAGCTTGAATCACTTGAATGACATTAAATGCAATTTTAAAACACTCATTGGAATTGGAGAATATATATGTCAGACCGTCGATTATTTGTTTCAACTCGTCTTAAATTTTTTTTTTCTGTTATTTTAATAAATTTGAATTTCTAACATAAGTATGTCTGTCTAACATGTAAATTTAAAATGCATTTAATTTCCCACTCAAATTCAGATCTGGTTCTTTCTCTGGCAAGAGTTTCTTCATTTCTTTATTTTTCACTCTTCAGATTTTCTTTTTTGTTCTTAGTGATCAGCTCATGAGCGACATTAAATTGGATACGCTATTGTTTATAGGAAAGCACGACGCCTTCAGTGCTATATTATAAACAAATTTAGATATATTTATAAAGATTCACTCTCTTACATTCTCTCTTAAATTTTAGAATTTAGGGATTTAGGAATGCATTAGGATTATAATATATTATGTTATGGATTTATCTCATTTAATATACTTTTAACTTAATATTCTCGGTTAGCCGAGGTGGCGGGATTAATCTGGCCATTTTTTTTGCCTCTTCGAAGAGGTGGCGGAATTAATCCCACCACCATCTCTTTGATAACTATGGCAAAATTAATTTGGACAATGCTTCTCCGCCTTTTAAAAAGAGCGGCGGGATTAATCCCGTCGAGAACTCTCTCAACTGATAAAGAGTTACTTGAATTTATTAAAAAGAGTTATTTACAAGATTAATCTCGCCAACCATTTAAAGAGGCAGAAAAGGGGTGGTGGGATTAATCTCGCCACCACTTCCCTGTTTTAAATATTTGTGGGCAGGATTCATCCCGAGATCTCTTTGAAATCATAGCTTCGGAGAGAGTAGTGGGCGGGATTAATCCCGCCGCCTATTCTCCGTCATCAGAGTTGTGGGCGGGATTAATCCTGCCCCCTCTTCCTAGTCGGAGGGATTTGCGACGGGATTAATGCCGCCCATCGTTCCTCGTCGAAGGGAGTCGTGGGCGGGATTAATCCCGCCCATTAGTTGTATTAATAAAGCATGAGATATTATCTCTATACATAATTATGTATTATTGCACATGCATCTTATTAAACAACCGCAGTTCTGATTTCTTAGAAAATTGCATAAACAGATATAATAAATAACACAATTATTTATATGCAAGACAATATGTTTAATACTGAAGATAAAGTATGTCTTCTTCAGAACAACGAGATAGTTGGCACTGGAACTGTGGAAGTTCGAGATGATAATGCATCATGTCACAATATTGCCCAAGGATCTTGTGTGTACGTATGGGTGACCACCATTTTCAAGCATGTTAAGGTTCCGGAAATGGAATTTGAGGAGGGTTCTCTTTTATTGTGGAATTTGGATGAAGTCAAGGCTGACACAGAATATACAGAGTCACAAATAAACAGTAGCACGAGTTTTCCAGATGATGGCTTGCCTGCTGTGATGGATAAGGTGATTCTCTTTCTTCATGAGATTGAGGTTGGGAGAGGCATCATCACAGTTATAAATCCAATGAAAGCAGTGTCAGAAGAGAAACTAGGGTCCGACTTCGTGGGTGTCAAGTCATGATCTAGGAACAATGAAGTGAGCAGGATTCCGAGAACAAGGAGGCTTGACTCAGAAGCAGGACAAGGAGCAGGATAGGAACTTGGAACTCAGGAGCAGAACAAGGAGCAGGATAGGAACCGAAGTAGGATAAGAACCGGAGCAGGATAGGAACCAAAGCAGGAACTCAGGAGTAAGACAAGGAGCAGGATAGGAACCGGAGTAGGATAAGAACCGGAGCAGGATAGGAACCGGAGCAGGAACTCAGGAGTAGGACAAGGAGCAAGATCGGAACTGGAGCAGGATAGCAGGACAAGGAGCAGGATAGGAACCGGAGTAGGATAGCAGGACAAGGAGCAGGATAGGAAATGGAGCAAGATAGCAGGATAGGAAATGGAACAGGATAGCAGGATAAGGAGCTGGATAGGAACTGGAGCAGGATAGCAGGATAAGGAGCTGGAGCAGGATAGCAGGACAAGGAGCAGGATAACAAGACAAGGATGTGGATAGGAACCGGAACAGGATAGCAGAACAGGGAGCAGGACAGGAACTGGAAACTTAGGAATCAGGAGTAGGACAGGATTCAAGAGCAAGACAAGAACAGGATAGGAACCAGAAGAAAGACAGGAGCAGGAGGCAAGGAGCAAGACATGAAACAAGATAAGAACAAGAATGATCGTAGAATGACTGGTGTTGATTGTAACTAATTGTACAACAATTAGGTCGGAACTTTTATGCTCACAACTCCAAGCTAATTTGGTCATGAGTCTAATCTAGTCATGAGCTAAGAATAGTGACCCTTATCCTCTAGGCATATCCTGTAGCATATTCTATAGGCATATCCTATAAGAATATCCTATAGGTATATCCCGTAGGAATATCTTGCAGGCATATCCTGTAGGTATATCTTGTAACCCGTATCCTGTATCCTGTATCCTGTATCGGGTTGTGACAGTGGGTGTAGTTGTGACAGAGGTTTCACCTAATGGCACATTGCATCCTGGATCCCTCGTGAGGTGGTGAACATCTGAATTAAGACGGCAAGATGGTTCAACATATTCTGGGTTAGATTTCAATAATAACAACCCGGAAGAACAACTCATATTTGAAGAGGTTCCTTGCATTGGTCCTATTGTAAGAAAAAGGCGATTCATGGGTTGCAGATCTTCCCCTGCAAGTTTTAGCAAGAGGGTGAAGATGGATCCTACATCTTCCGAAAGTGTTACGAGCATTTCCATGATTGATTGCTACAATAAGAAGTGTTGTCAGATGGCAGACCGGAATGAAATTACCCAATGTAGACATGTTTTTCGTATGCTCACCCAAAAACAAAGACATGAGTTTGTATATGCTGTACTAACTAGGTGTATTGATGGAATGGCCTCGGACACAGGTTATCAGAGTACATCCATGGTATTTAATAAGGTGGCCATCTGCTTTAAAGCTTGGTACAGTATATATGGGATCCCAAAGACCACGTTCTACCGTCGAAGGGATGAGTGGCTAGATGGAGCGCGAACCTCAATACATGGGAACACTCGCTTGGTCAAAACCCGCTCTCACATTATGGCAACCATAGAGATACTCAAGGCTTTTGTGGAAGCAAATGCAAACAAGATGCCTCACAAATGCCGAACCACAAATGCAGGGGTCAGGGAAAATCTCAAGGTTTTGCCTTTGATCTACACTCAATTGAAGCTGTGTGAACATGTGAACAAGTGCCTCAGCTTGATGGGGCTGCAAGCAATCTGCACTGGTACCTTCAACAACATATGGAATACTCATTTTAAGAATGTGGAAATTACACTAGCTTTTCCAAGTGTGACACTTGTACATCATTGAAGGCTGCAGAGGCTTGTGCAAAAACCTTGGTGGAGATCACTGCCATTCAAAAGAAGATGGAGGCCCACATGATTGCACAACAAACTTGCCGGTTTGAGTACTATGCACACCGCATGCTTTCTGTGTCATGCCCATCAGAGTACCTGTGCTTGATCCATGACAAGATGGATCATTCAAAGACCAGCATTCCAAAGCTCATTGCTGTCAAGCCACGATCCAGGAACCAGGAAGTGAGCAGGATCCCAAGAACAAGAAGGCTTGACTCAAGAACAGGACGGAGAGTAGGACAGAAACTCAGAAACTCAGGAGCAAGACAGGAACAGGATAGGATCTGAGAGCAAGACAAGACGGCGCAAGATAGGATCCAGGACAAGACAAAAACAAGACAAGATCCGGGAACAAGACAGGAGCAAGACATAATCCAGGAGCATGATAGGAAACAGGAGCAAGACAAGAGCAGGATCTAGGTATGAGTGCTAAAAGTGGTTGCATGCATGCAAAGTGACTGCATGCATGCAGAGGCTAAGATGAGTCCACATGTCCCTTATCCTCTAGGCATATCCTGTGGCATATCCTGTAGGAATATCCTGCAACCATATCCTGTATCCGGAATCCTGTAGGAATATCCTGTAGGAAATCCTGCAACCCGTATCCTGTATCCGGAATCCTGTATCCTGTATCGGGTCGTGACAGCACCTCCTCCCTAAAGACGAGTTCCACGAGTCTTGGGACCTGGTTTAGCAGGATAATGCCGATGGAAGGCAGCAACTTGGAAGAAGCATGGAGTAAGTTGGATGCAGGTTCCCAAGTGCGATCAGTAGGCAAATAACCTTTCCAATCCACCAAGTATTGGAGTTGGCGATGAAGACGAGAATCAAGGATGGCTGCAACTTCGTACTCAGGTTCAGTGTCAATGACCACAGGAGGGGGAGGAGAAGAAAACGACCGGAAGAGAAGAAGGATGATACGGCTCCAACAAGGAGGTGTGAAACACAGGATGAAGTTTCACCGTGGATGGTAACTCGAGTCGGAAAGCTACAGGATTTACCTCCGCCACATCCTGTAAGGGCCCAATCGTTGAAAATCCAACTTAGAAGAAGGCCTGTTGGTGCGAATGTGTCGACGAAGAAGCCACACGAGATCACCAATCTTGTATGCAGGTGCCGGCTGACGGTGAGCATCAGCATGATGCTTGTATCGTTCCTGTGCCTGTTGAAGATGAACCTGGAGATCATCCTGTACCTGACGAAGATGCTGAGACGATCCTGTACTGCAGGAGCGGAAGAAGGAGAAGCGGGAGGAGCAAAGTCAAAACGTGGATGGTGGCCTGTAAGAGCAAAGAAAGGTGTCTGTCCTGTAGATGCGTGAAGGAGTTGTTGTAGGCAAACTCCGCCATTGGAAGAAGGTCCAACCAGTTGTCCTGCTGGTAACTGATGAAGCAACGAAGATACTGTTCCAAGGTCTGAATTGTGCGTTCGGACTGCCCATCGGTTTGATATCCTGAAGAAAGATCCGCTTTAACCTGTAGACTCCGAAGAAGCTCTCGCCAAAACTTGGACATGAATTGTGGACCTCGATCGGAAACAATGCTCTCAGGAAGACCATGATGTCGGAACACCTTCACGGATCACCAACTCAGCAGTTGTCTGACCTGTAGCTGTCTTGTTGCAGGGTAGGAAATGAGCCTGCTTGGTGAAACGGTCAACCACCACAAGAACTGCATCAATCCACGAGAAGGAGGAAGATCTGTGAGGAAATCCATAGAAATGGATCTCCAAGGAGCAGAAGGAACAGGAAGAGGACGAAGAAGACCAGAGGGTGCATGATGAGGCATCTTCGACTGTTACAAGTGTCACAACTCCGTACAAACCTCCACAAAACCTCGCAACCCAGGCCACCAATAGTTGCGAGTCACCAACTCCACTGTCTTGGCCACACCAAAATGTCCTGTAGCCGGGGTATCATGACAATCCTGTACCACACGAGTCCTGGAAATACCAACAGGAACGTACAGGAGACCTTCCCGGTACAGGAGTCCATCCTGTATTGAACAACTTGTAGTCTGACGGGAACTGGAGGAAGAGGAACTTGCAATGTCAGGATGAATGTGTGAGAACACATTCTTTGCCAAGTCGTCTGTAGCCAACTGCGAACGGATGTCCTGTAGGAGTGTTGAATTTGCTGGAGCCTGATGAACCTGCAGTGCCGCAAGCCGGAATCGATCAGGACCCAACAACACTTGCCTTTGACAGTCAATGCAGGATCGCCCGGGCTTGGTGCAAGGTAAGAGCGCCTAGACAATGCGTCCGCCTTGCCATTCCGAAAACCGGGCCTGTAGACGATGACGAAATCAAAACGTGATAGGAACTCCGCCCACCTAGCCTGTCGCCGACTGAGAACTCGAGCCGTTTGAAAATACTCCAGGTTCTTGTGATCCGTAAGAACTTGTACAGGATGTGCAGCACCTTCCAGGAAATGCCGCCACTCCTCGAACGAATCCACAATGGCCTTGAGTTCCTTGTCATGAATCTCGTAATTGATCTCCGCCGAAGGAACTTACGAGAGTGAAAAGCTACAGGATGAAGCAACTTGTCTTCTCCAACTTGTGATAGGACGGATCCTACTGCAAAATCCGAGGCATCTGCTTCAATGAAGAAAGGATGAGAAGGGTCAGGATGTGCTAAAATCGGAGCTGTCGTGAAGGTCCTTGAGTGTTGTGAATGCGTGTTCCGCCTTGTCGGACCAAGAGAAAACCCTGTGCGCTTGGTGAGTTCCGTGAGTGGAAGTACACGCTTGGAGAAGTCCTGTATGAACCTGTAGAAGTTTGCAAAGCCAAGGAAACATTGTACATCTCGTACAGACTTGGGCCTCTCCCACTCCACGATGGTCTTCACCTTGTGCATGTCCATGGAAACGCCAGCAGGAGAGACGATGTAGCCCAAGAACTCCACCGAATCCCTATCGAAAAAACTTCTCCAACTTCGCGTACAGGCCATGCTCGCGAAGCCTCTAGAACTAGTCGTACATGCTTGTCATGTGCCGCCTGGTCCTTGGAGAAAATCAAAATGTCGTCGAGGTAGATCACCACAAACTGGTCCAAGAAGTCACGAAAGATGTCGTTCACCATGTGTTGGAACACGGCTGGGCATTGGTAAGGCCGAAAGGCATCACCGTGTACTCAAGTGTCCATACCTTGTACGAAAGGCAGTCTTCCACTCATCGCCTGGACGAATCCGTACAAGGTTGTAGGCCCCTCGTAAGTCGATCTTCGTGAACACCTTTGCTCCTCGCAGCCGATCGAGAAGTTCCGGGATCAATGGCAACGGGTACCGATTCCGAATGGTGACTTGATTCAAACCCCTGTAGTCCACAACCAAACGTAAACTCCCATCCTTCTTCTTGACAAAGAAGATAGGCTCCTGCAGGGGACTTTGAGTGACGAATGAAGCCGGATGCCAAGTTGTCCTCGATGTACTGACGAAGAACCTCCAACTCTGTGGGTGACAATGCATAAATCGGTCCGAATGGTGGAGTCTTTCCTTCCGCAAGATCAATAGGACAGTCGTAGGACCTGTGAACAGGAAGAACTGCAGCCTTGTGCTTGTCAAAAACGTCCTTAAAGTCGTGATACTTGGATGGTAGGGAAGAAGGAGGAAGGAAAGGAGTAGGAGAAGGAGATTGAAAAACAGGAGAGTCGGATACAGGAAAGGTAGAAGAGGACGTAGGAGTTACTTGAAAGGCAAAAAGGTGGAAAGGAGCAGGATCAGTGGCGAGTTCATGCATGGTAGTGGTAAGAACTCGGAGAGGAGAAGGAGGGAGCTGTGACTGAAAAAGAGGAAGGATCTTGGGGGTGGAACAGAAAGCAGTAACAGAAGGATTGGAAAAAACCTGTGTGGATGTTGATGTACAGGATTGGAAGAATCCTGTACAGGAGTCCGTGGTTGCGCAGGAGTGGGAAAGCCTGCGAATGTGCTGACGAATCAACAGGAGGTGGATCCTGTTGAGGAGGAACCTTCGACACTGATACAGGATTGGAAGAACCCTGTACAGGAACGCAAACTTACAGGAGTGGAGAGAGCCTGCGGATGTGCTGAGGAACTGACATGAGGTGAATCCTGTCGAGGAGGAGTCTTCAACACTGGTACAGGAACAGGCACGGTCAATCCTGTAGCTTGTACTGCCTCAGATACTAAGGATGTATCCTGCACACAGGAAGGTACAGGATTGATCCTAGCTGTCGGAGAGGAAAACGTGAGCGTCCTAGACCTCCAGTCGATCTGCGGATTTGCAACAACGAACCATGGCATGCCCAAAATGATGGGAGTCGACCGAGTCTTGATCAAGTTGAAGGAAATTGAACAGTTGAATGTGCCATACTGCAGGAGAGGGTTCGGTAGCATGGGTAACTGCGCCAGAAGCAATCAGACGCCCATCGGCCACCTCTACAGGAACTGCACGCTTCAACTTCACCACCGAAATGCCATGTTGAGTTGCAAAAGTGTCATCCATGAAGCATGCATTTGCACCAGTGTCTAACAAGGCAAACTCCATGAGCTCTCGATTATTAAGATGAATGTGTACAGGAAACTTAAGTGATGGAATGGTATGAGCAGCACCAATGGAGCCTGCACCTACGTCCAACTTCGCGGCTCCTAGACGAAGTGGACATTGAGTTTTCCGACTGAACTTCAGCTTCAACTTCACGCGTCTTGAATTCCTGGCTTTAATAGGACATTGCCACCTTGTGTCCTGCTCACCACAATACAAGCATAGGTTCTCACTGCGACGACGTTGCTTCTCAGCAGCGGAAAGAGAGCCACGCTTGGATTTCTCAACCTCCATAGGAACTACTCCAGAAGGTGGTGCAGGAACATGTACCACAGCTGCAGGATTGGTTTGCAGGAACTGCTGACGGGATCTTTCCTGACGACGCTCGAACAAACGGTTGTCGCAACGAACAGCTTGTTGCATGATCTCCGCTAATGTTTGGGCATCCGGTAACGTAAGGAGAAGGTCCTTCACGTCATCCCTCAACCCAAAACGGAAGTGTTCGATCAATGCAGTCTCGTCCCATGGAATGTTCGTGCAAAGTTGCTGAAATTCGGATGCATAGACGGAAGCTGGTCGGGATCCTTGAGTGAGCTTCCGTAACTTCGTGCATGCGAACGGTACTTATCAGGATCTCCAAAGCAGGCTTCAAAGGCAGCCACGAAACCTTCAAAGTCTTCCATCAATGGGTCGTCACGCTCCAGCAAGGGGGCAACCCAAGCCCGTGGAGATCCACTTAGTAAGGATGCCAAAAGGCCACCTTTGCATCAGTCGAGTAGCGGCGTGGTTGCATGCGGATCAAGAGCCGGATCTGATTCAGGAAACCTTGGAAATCGGCACGATTGCCACTGAACTTTTGGCATGCTAACTTCGGCTCCGAAGAAAAGTTTGATGAAGGGAACCACCGATGCCTGAGAGAGCCTGCGCAGCAGCCTTGGAGGATGCATCAGCAGCTGCATGTGCCGCATTGGTGGAACCTTGCAGATCGGTGACCACTTGGCGCAAAGTGGCCAGCTCATGAAGCAACATTTGGTGCTCGCGTTGAAAGTGCTCAAAATCAGCCATGATCTATGAAAGAAAAAGGAGGAAAAGGAAAAAATCAAAAAAAAAGTAGCTGGAAAGGAGAGCTATGAAAGCAGTTACTATCAAACTGTCAAGCCACGATCCAGGAACCAGGAAGAGCAGGATTCCAAGAACAAGAAGGCTTGACTCAGAACAGGACAGAGAGGACAGGAACTAGAACTCAGGAGCAAGACAGGATAGGATAGGATCCGGGAGCAAGACAGGAAGGCGCAAGGACAATCCGGAACAAGACAAAAGGACAGATCCGGAACAAGGAGCAGGACAGGATCCAGGAGCAGGACAGGACAGGAGCAAGACAAGAGCAGGACAGGAAACAAGACAAGACAAGATTGATCGTAGTAAGACTGGTGTTGATAGTAACTGATTGTACAACAATTAGGTCGGAGCTTTTATGCTCACAACTCCAAGAGCTAATCTAGGCATGAGTGCTAAAAGTGGTTGCATGCATGCAAAGTGACTGCATGCATGCAGAGGCTAAGATGAGTCCACATGTCCCTTATCCTCTAGGCATATCCTGTGGCATATCCTGTAGGAATATCCTGCAACGTATCCTGTTCGGAATCCTGTAGGAATATCCTGTAGGAAATCCTGCAACCGTATCCTATATCCGGAATCCTGTATCATGTATCAGGTCGTGACAATTGCAACACCAAAGTGCCTTGGAAATGTCATGAAACTTCCGATTTCATTGACAAGTGTGCTAACACATGGACACGGTTGTGAGTCATATGGACACTTTTCACTTCCACATTGGTGTAGCGACTCCAATTTCACTATTGGGTCGTTGGCCATGTGTTTCAGAAACCTTGAAGCCCACTCACAGACACGTCCTATCAGTGATCTCAAAGTGAAGAAACAACACCTTCAACCTTTACATAATGCTCTCATGAACACGTCTGCACTTGAGGCTACTTGGGAATATGAGAGGCATTGTCAGCAGCCTGCAAAAAAACAGATGACCCTGTTGAGAGTTCAGGTTCAGTGGAGGGATCTAGCTCAAATAGTGTACATGTGTCCTCAACATCAAATAAGCTTCCTCGTCATTTGCTTTTACAGATGGATAATTGTGCAGGTGAGAACAAAAATAGGTAAATCATTTTACTTAAGGGTTTCTCAAGCTAATACTTACTTTTATTTTCTAGATATGTGCTAGCATACTTGTCAATGCTTGTTGCCAAAGGTGTGTTTGAGACAATCACGCTCAGTTTTCTTATGGTTGGTCACACTCATGAAGATATTGATGCGTTCTTCAGCAAGGTCTCCAACTCTACAGAAAGGACAAGTGCACTTACCTTATTACCGCATATGATGAATCTTTTTGAAAACTGCATCTCCAAAAAAAGTTGTGCTTTGTTTGTGACTGAGTGTCAGACTTCAAAAAATTTCTCAAAGAGTATATAAAAGAGGAGAGTGATTCTTTAGTTGGTCACCTTGTGCCACTACATTTCTTTTTCTCCATACGAGATGGTATGCCTATTATGCAGTACAAGTTACGGTCATCAGAGCAGGAGTGGTTACCGAAAGAGGGGTTAATGCTCTTCAAAAGTGGAGAGAATGGAAAGCCACTTCTCCCAGAAGGACAACCAAACCCTATTCCATTGAGTGCCCAGCTCAAGGAACAAGAGGTTATTATTGATGGCATCAAAAAATATGTGGCATGGGTTCAAAAATCGATGCCAAAGAATTCTGATAAGGCAACTGGTTACTCAGAATTATATAAGCATGTGGTCGACTATTGGGAGATTGTTGTTCGAGCGTTGGAAGGGCCTATTGTCACAAGTACAAAATTGCAACACTCTTTTTGGCCTAAAACAAGGTGGCGAGAGGAGATTAAAATGACATCACTGAGCACAGACAATATAGAAGCCAGTAGTGATGTGGAAGTGCAAACCCCACACTTTGTTGGACAAAGGAACCAAAAACCTAAAGCATACTTTGATTGCTGCCAGGATCTTCAAAAACTAATGATGATTCTCATTACTCCAGATGCGTCATATAATCAGCCTATTTGGATGGGTCAAATTATCGACACACCTACAAAAAATAGTATTGTTAAGGTTGCATGGTTCAAACCACAAAAAAAGCGACACGAGAAGGAGAGCGAAAGATATAATGGATGCTTAGAGAAAACATGGTCTCCTAATCAAAAAGACCCAGCATGTTTTATAAATGTTAAATCCATTCGATATGGGTGGATGTCAAGAAGCATTGATAAAGTCACGATTAACAAAACTGTAAGGGAATGTATGTTTTCTGAAGCTTAAAGCAATTATAAAATTATAAAATATCATATATTAATATTCATAATTATTATAAACTCTTTAATAATAGTACCAAATTGTTTACTTAACTATATAAATTTAAAAAACGATATGGAAGATTGACTATATTATTATAGGATTTTGTATATTATATATATTTATTACTACTACAAATTTTTAATTAATAATGTTATATTTAAATATTAATATTTTAATAACAACATCAATATTTATATAATGTACCTCTTATGCTCTTCCTTAATTGTTATATTAGGCAATATATTATATGATTTAATACTTTCTACTTTTATAATGTTATTAATTTTTGTTCAATGAATGTTATTATTTATTCAAGTTCTAAAGAATATTCTGTTTTCAAACATATATTCTAAAGAATATTCTTTTAATATTAGAAAATGCTAATTAAATAGCTAAAATTACTAATTATTAGGAAATGGGATTATAGCCATGCCCATTTTAGTTACAACTTGCATATAATTATGTTTGATTATGTTTGATAATATTTTTAAATTATTATAAAATATTTTTACACTAAAAAATAATATGAATATTCTAATATATTTTAAGAATATTCTTTACTTTATGAATATCTTGCTACAATATAATAATTGTTTTATCATATAAATATTCTTTGTATGTATTTCAGGTTGTAATGTTTATTAAGTATATAGTGACATGAAGATTATATTTTCATTCATTTCTTTATCAATAAGAATAAAGATATTTTTTAGTAATGATAAAATTGATTTATTAACACTAAGTAAGGTTAATTAAGAATTAATTAATTAATTAATTAATAATTAAGACTTAAATATATTTATTAAATAATTAATTAATAAATAAAACTTAAGTATTAATTAGTAATTTATTTTATATTTTCATTTTCATTTATCATGCCCAATTTAGTTACAACGTGCATTTTACAATTCACTAATGGTGATGGAGTAGTTTTGATTTGTAGTATTAAGAAAAATCAAGTCAAAAAGCAATTATTTTAGGGGATTATTATGTTTGTAACCTATAGTCATAGTGTGACATATGGTTATGCAACAATAACATTGCTTCATAGTGGCATATCGTTGAATTAGCACTATCTTTTGATTTATCAAGTACAAAATTATGTGAAACACTAAAAATCCAATCAAGAAGCAATTACCTTAGGGAGATATTATGTTGTCAGGAAGCAATGATGTTGCTTCACAATGGAATTCATATAAAAATTATGTAAAACCATGCTTCACATTTGATACTTGCAAGTATTTTGCATGTAAAATATCATGGTAATAATATAATTTCTTGCATTAAAATAAGAACATTATTATTATTGGAGGCAACTTGGTTATTTGATCACCTAATTTGTTACTAACTTTTAAGACGACACAAGTATTATTGTTGTTGTTGTTTGGGATTTTAAGTTTTCAAGAATAGGTCTAATCGTGTCACCTTCCTTCACCAACACAAGTATGTGGAAACATTGTTACACAAGTACAAGACTATATTTCTAGAGTTTCACCTCTAACATTGAACTCTCTTGTTGTCGGGTTTTGGCAAAAAACGAGGCTTAATACAAGAAACTAAGAGCATATTCTAGAATATTCTAAAATATACTAAGAATAATCTATAAAAAATTTAGCCAATGTAATTCAAATCATATTTGCCGCATTAAGCTTAAAGTAATGTAAAACATGATTTAATAAACTATACAAAAATATGCTGAAGTGAATCTTGGGACACACTTCTACCAATTATGAAGGTTGATTACATACCTGGCTTAAGATTCAATAACAAGGTTCATCAATTGCACAACCAATGAACCTCAATGTAGCTCATGATATGGCATTGAAGGAAATAAATAATAGTTAGAGCACACCCTTTAAACGAAGTATATGTGCAAACTTGGGATCTCAACTTTGTTTTTTAAACCCTACAAATGTACAAGATGGAAATGTTGCAGTGACAACTTTCACCATTAATTCTTGGATGACACAATGAATGTTTCATGCCTTCCTCAATGAACCACCTCAACCTCACTAATTTGCATTCATAATATTTTTTCATGGCCATAGTTTCTCTTTGTTTTTTTACATATTGTTGGATGTTCTCGTCAAAGTGCCATTGTAGCAAGGCACACGGGCTAATCCTACTCCTCTTGGTGGCCACGAAGTCCTCTCTCTAAGTGTGGCAGCAAGTGGTTGACGGTGGTTTAACCACCATCGAACTGCCAGACAGAGGAACGAGCGAAGATGATGAATGGCCAAGTAGGAAGGTACAATGGGTCAACGACTGTCACATGACATTGTCAGCGGCTAGATCCAATCGTCCGGATCAATTACCAAGGTACTTAGGACATCACATGTGAGGGAGGTGCATTAAGACCATAGGACAAGACTTTGCCATAGGGCAGCAGACTAGTAGGGGAGTGCCACCTGGGCCTACGACCTAACACCAATTGACCCACTATTTAAGGAGGAAGGCAAGCAGTGGGTCAGGTCCTTTTAGTCCGTCTTCTTTAGTGTATCTTGCTCTAACCTTCTCTAGGGAAGGGGCCATCTTGTATCACATCAGATAATACATATATAACAATCTCCTTATCTATTGTTGCCTCGCCAAATCTCCCTTCTCCCTCTCCTCAACTAGCTTCCCCATCAAGCCAGCAATAGCACCATTGCTCCAACCCACATGTACATGGACCCTCGTAGCATCTAAATAGAGGCCACCACCACACTTCCTGCATATCCCGAAGTAAAGGCTGGACCCCCGACTCGAACCCCCAAGACTGGTGTTGGCAACAGTGTCCTGGCGACCATTGAGGCTACTTAAGTCACCCCACATCTGGCATGTGGAGTCTCCAATGGCATAAGAAAGAGAAACCATCACTCGGCCTAGGGTTACAATCACCACAATTGACTTTGTGAACGATGTGCGACCATCCCCGTCCAAGTTGCGGGTCACATGATCCACGACGTGATCATAGACAAAGGTTTGGTTGTAAACATCATAGTGATAGAACTCCACAAGGAGTTGGGCATGCCAATCTTGGGACCATTGTTGGTGGCTAGGTTTGGCTTGGGTCGGCCGGGCTTTGGTAACACTCTCCTTTGGCCATGGTACGTCCGAGTTGATCCTCTGTCGTGGTTGCGATGGTAGTTAATGATTTGGTTCCCAGTTCCATCTTGGTATCCCCCAGGTTGGGGTGACGTGTCTAAGTTCTACCCTTAGCATGGGTTCTTTCGAGACTTGTGCTTTGGGGGTTCCATGCATGACCACTCGCCTAATCGCATGGTGTCGTTTCCCCTGGTAGGGGTCTACCTAACCCAAGCTAGACAAGCTTGATGGGTGGGCATGGATGGGCTCCGCTTCATTGTTGCCCAGTCCCCGCTCTAGTCAATCATGTAATCCTACACTCGGAACTTCAGTGAGAGTGCCCAAACTTGCTTCGTTGTTACGAACATCATTCCCTCTTTACATGGAATCTTACCTGCTAGTGTTCCCAATCATGTTGCACCTCGTGCCCTAAGCCAGGGGCAGCCAAGAAGTAGGTTGAATCCCCCTTTTTTGTGCATGTCGAGAACGACAGCATTTATCTGGAACTTGACAATTTGGATCTTGACTTCCACTTCCCTTATGATGCCCTTGGGTTTCACCTCGTCTTGGTTTGCCATGTGTACGTGGAAGGGAGGAGGCTTCACACCAACCCAAGCCTTGCCTGGGAATACCAATAGCCCCAGCTAATTGGGGATCAACTATGTAAGAAGGGGAGAGAGACATCCATCAGGGATGCCCCATGATAGGGTAATGCGCAAGTTCTCGGTGCAACACACACGGGACGGACTACTGGACACCTCAGAGGAGAGAAGATAAACGAGAAGGCCCTACAAATAGGACTAGGGTGGGCCATGATCCTACAACACGCCATCGGGGCAGCAAGGAGCGGTAGCAATGGACAAGCACCACGACAAACAACAAATGGGAATTGTGTTGAGCTATGCATCCACCAAAATGAAGCCTCAACCAAGATGCCTAGGGACGAAACAACGACCAAAAAAGGGAGCCCCTAGGGGAGTCGACAGGGGCGGGGATGGCACAGTCGGTAGGAAGGCTCCCAATCGCACATACGGCCATCACACAAGGTCACGTGGTCCACAAGGGTGGACCGCATGCATGAGGCACATCAGTGATTAAATTCGTAGTCAAAAAATGCTACGGAAATGTTTAATTCTAATCTAATTACTATTTACTAATTACTAATCTAGTTTAATTACTAATCCGTAACAATTTTTACTACGGCATATATCACTGAGGCACAAACTATGAAGGCAATGATGGTCAGGTGGTGCCATCATTGCAAATCAAGGTGTAGGAATAATCGCGCCAATCACCTCAGATGAAATCATGAGGATTGCCACATCGACTACGCCCTTGGAAGGAGATGTACAGTGCAACGCTCTTAGTCATTATGATGACGAAATAGATTGAACACAATAGGCCAGATGTCATCCAAGAGATTTGCATGTCCTATGAAGGTCAAGTAAGGACAATGAAACTTATCGCACCCATGTACTCTAGATTCAAGGAGCTAATCGAGTGCCGCGATGTCCGAGAAGTCAAAAAGCAAATGCACTTGCTCGAATTCTTCAACCTCCCTTGGGGAGAAGTGGAGACCCAGGGTTCATTGAGAAAGCTAAACAATTTATCTAGTCCGCATAGCTGGTACTCAACCAAACCAAGCGAATAGGGATCTGGTTTTGTTTAGGGGTAGGACATCCTTCCACATAGGGTTCGATGAGCTGGCATTAGTGTTTTGATTACCAGAGAATAGCCTCACAATAGTAGAGTTATTGGAGGCCAAGCCATTAAGGTTCTCCACCAGAGGGGACAAGGCATTATGACCCAAGTGGGGCATATAGGGAAGGAAAGAGGCAGCCGAGTTTGTAGCACTTGTAGCCTTCATGTTCATTGAAAGAATGGAGAGGTAGATCACCATGCGATTGGCGAACAACCTCTGCAAAGCCTAGGAAGGAGTCGTGGTGAATTAGGTAAACTGCCTTAGGCATTACACGGTCTTGACACTAACCCACAGGATCTACGAATCTAGATTGGGTCCGAGTGGAAACTTTTCACAGCCAGCCATATTGGTATCATAACCGCCGGCCTAATTGGCTGAGCTACAACTCCAATACTGACACAACTCCAGGCCGATACAATAGGAGACACGGGGGAAGAGCAAGCCAAAACAAGTTAAGCCAACCAAGGGGAATAGCTAAAACCCTTGGAGTTGTCGGGGAAGTGAGCAAGAGACAACACCTCTCATGAGCAGGAACAACCCAGGTACTGAGAACCTTGGAAAAAGGGGCAAAGACTGCGGATGGCAGAACCCATATGGGCGGTCCCACGGTAGTAGGACCCTCATTACCACTAGATTCGACACCATAAATGGCCGGACAACCTATAGGACCAAACAACTAGGAGACAAGGAGTGATTATGAGGAGTTTGAAGGTACCTACCAGCATTTCTATGCCAACAGGAAGTGGGCCTCATCAACTCCCCTCAAACTCACAAAGGCCTTCAACCAACTAAGGGAAGCAGTGGCGATGTATAATGGCCTTGACCTCGACTTCACGAGGTTGGCTAGAGCATGATTAAGCTTACAGAGTAGTAGCAGGCCGTGCAAAAAGACGCCAAAAAATCTACGGAACTGCTCCTCCAGGGAACCCAACTGTATGAGATCGCAAAGAGGGGGAGGAAGGACACAGCAAAGGCATGGAGCACACTAGTAATGGGCCTTGGTAGTTATAGGGTAGGTACAATAGCCTCAAAAGACTCCATGACTACTTCAGGCATGCCCGCGGGTAGGCCATAGTGGAGAAAGAGCAACAAACCCAAGAGCTCGTGACCAAGATCAAACAAAGGGAGAGGGAGCTCAAGGAAGCCAAAGCAAAGTTGGTAGATGTTAGGGAGGAGTTGCACCATCACATCACCCAACTCATAGAAGCCAAAACCACACTCACGACCACCCAAGATAAACCCATATTAGGGGACCATGGGCAATCATCACATTTCAGCGACCGTGGGGGAGAGTGTGGCTGGCAGAAGCCCCGTAGAACCTATCATGAACCACCATCATGGAGTTAGAGGAGCATGCCCAGCAATAGGCCCAACTATTTGCAGCAAGGGAGCAAGACTTACAGCACTCGCACGAGCAAATTTGGGAGTTGGAGGCCAAGTAGGTATGAACCCAAGAGCAATGGGAGGCAGGGTTGGAGGCAAAACTATGGGGGGCTACCGAGCTACGAAATGCGATGATCACCTCCCTGAAGCTAAAGTTGGCCATAATAGAGAGAGTGCATGGCCAAGGACATGCCAACAAGTAAGTTCGGGCATCTTGTTGACGGTGGTTTGACCACCGTCAAACCGCCAGACGAAGCGAACAAGCAATAAGGATGAACAGCCAAGTGGGGAAGGTACAATAGTTACTGATCGATAGCAATGGCTATTAGGCAGCACTAACAATGGATGAATCCAATTGTTCGGATCAACTACCAAGGGACTCAGGACAACACGCATGAGGGAAGCACATTAAGACCATAGGACAAGACTCCATCACAGGGCAGTAGACTAGTAGGGATTGCCACCTAGGCCTACGACCTAGCACTACTTGACCCACTATTTAAGGAGGAAGAAAAGAAGTGGGTCAGGGTCCTTCTAGTCTGTCTTCTTTAGTGTATCTTGCTCCCACATGGAGCCATCTTGTGTCACAATAGGCCTCTATCTATTGTTGCCTCCTTGCTAGATCTCCCTTCTCCCTCTCCTCAACTGGCTTCCCCATAAGGCTGACAGTAGCACCACCAAAACAAGCTCCAACCCACATGTACATGGACCCTCACGGCGTCCGAATAGAGGCCACCACTTCCAATGCCATCCTGGGTAATACCTATGATATGTAAGGAAGGTGCGTCTTAGCGACCATTAAGGCTACCTAAGTCACTCCACATCTAGCCTACGGAGTCCCAATTACCAACAGGACAAACTGCAGTTTGTTAACTCTCTATAGTTTGAAGCATACTCCTTGGCCATTATTAAGTCCATTCCTTTATGAACTAGCCAAGCACTTGACTAACACCGGTTTGAAGGATCCTTGCATAAGGATGGCTATAACATGTTGAAGGATCTTTGCATAAGGATGAGTATAACATGTTGAAGAACGTGGACAAAACCACATCATTTATTGCACACATTTTATGTTCATGATGGTGTTGTATACCTCCTTGTGTCAAAAAATCTCGGAGTTGAAACACGTTAACCTGTCAAGAGCTTGTAAAGAGTCCCTCAAACTTCTGTAGGGCCCAAGCACTTCACTTTGACTTAACTGACTAATTCTTCTAATCACCTAATCCTTAGTCCTTAGTTATTCACCTCATGAAATATGAACATTAGTCAATGCAATGAATTCAAGACTTGCAATGTGTTTCTATCATGGAACCTATCAAGAGCCTGCAAAGAGTCCCTCCAACTTCTGTAGACCCGAGCACTTCACCTTTGCACATGTTCCATGTTCATAATGGTGTTTGTATACCTCCTTGTGTCAAAGAATCCTGGAGCTGCAACACGTTAA
The DNA here is from genome assembly GCA_003024785.1 of Selaginella tamariscina. NCBI lineage: Eukaryota > Viridiplantae > Streptophyta > Lycopodiopsida > Selaginellales > Selaginellaceae > Selaginella > Selaginella tamariscina. The sequence goes on along the minus strand of PUQB01000634.1, from coordinate 99,777 downwards.
CATGTCAAGAGCTCGTAAAGAGTCCCTCAAACTTCTAGGGCCTAAGCACTTGACTTGACTGACTTGACTGACTAATTTCTTAATCACCTAGTCCTTAGTCCTTAGGGTGTCCTCTTTTCTTCCACCTCATGAAATATGAACATTAGGTAAATGCAATGAATTCAGGACTTGCAATGTGTTTCTATGTATTAACAACAAAGGTGCATAGATTGTAATGTAAACACTCTTGTCTGGTTTAAAAGCTGGTTATTGGAGGCAGTAAAACAACTTCAGGTGTCTCTTCAAATACATTAAGTAGGAATATGATATCACACTTAGTTAATGACCCACCTTGGCTGACCAATTTTGAAAGGACTCTGAGAGATTTCTAGCACACGTGACAAGCTTACGTTGGTGATTAACAATAAAAATTTTAAAATGTTCGATATAAATATATTAGATCTGATGGTTCAATTTATAAATATAAAATATAAATGTGGATTATTGTGCAAGATTCATAGGAATCAAGAACCCCTCAAGATCTTAGATTTCTAGTTACAACTACTCTTCAAAACACATACTTCACCTTTGCGTATATACATTTGTGTGTAGAGATATATCTATAGCTACGCACAATTATAACATGCATCAGTGTATGTGTGTGTAACATAAGAATAATATAAGACCACCTATATAGGAACCCGAAACTCTATGTGATGGCAAATATGAGGATCCAGGCTTACATGCATACATACGCAAATACACACATTTTATGTATATCTGGGATACATATATGGTCATCAAGAATGTATTTATACCTTACATGACAAAGAGCTTCAAAAGAAGCAAGATCTTTTTGGACCAGCAAAGAAAGGGACCCATGACGTAGTTGAGTTTGTTCTTAGTGATTCTAGGGACAAATATGAGTCAGAATATGTTGAATATATTAATCGGGTTGAATCTGCAAGACTATTGATGGGAAAGGCTAGGGACTATTTTATAAGCTGGTTTGACAAGTCAAGTGGAAGAGAATCTAATTATAAGTGGAAACGGTGCAATGATGTTTATTATATCTATGTGCTTTGGACATAATATTACATAGATAGTAGAGGGGAGGATATCTAACTCCATAATATAATAACTCATTAAAGTAATTGCATCTTTATTTGATTTTTCTTAACACTTAAAACCAATGTTACTCCATCATTATTAATAGATTTGTAAGGCTCTCATAGAACTTTTAACATAGCAAACATTACTACTCATGCATCTAACAATTAATATTGAAAATTAGATATTCACATTGTTTCTTCTGAAAAGAAACAATGAAAACACAATTACTAAATGTTCCAAGAGTGAATGCTACAGTAGAACCTGTATAAATTAAACACGTTAGGATTGGGGAAAATATTTAATTCAGAGAGGGTTTTAAATAAGGGAAGGCAGAACACAATAGCGTACAATATAATATATACAGTGGGGACGGTGATTTTGATTTAATTTAAAGAGGCTTTTAATTTATACAGGTTTAATTTAGACAGGTTTTACTGTATTATGTAATTTATTTACATTGGTAACTTGAGCTAAGTTAAAATCTCTTTTACATCTTTGTAAGATGTTATCTTAGTAAAAAGCTCAAGCTGCCTTTTAAAGCAAATGTATCTAACTCCATAATATTCTTAAATTATTTTCTATGTTGATGAATATATCGCTCTTTGCCAGCTTGAAAAAAGAAAAAGAAAAAAAAAAATGAAAACATAAAGGAAACATAAAATGATGAATAAAACAAAACAACTAGTTAATTAATTATATAGTTCCTAATTAAAAGTTTTACTTAAAACAAGATTATAATTATATCTAATTATAGAACACATAAATAAGGTATAAGTATATAATTACACATAACAGCATATAATGATTCTTGTAACATATCTTTTATGTACCTAACTATCAAATCTCCAATTTATGAGATGTGTATTTAATACGTGTGCATGTCTATACGTGCAAATGTAGGTGTATATACACTTTATAAGGCATATACCTGCATAAAGAGGAAAAGCTTATTAATTTTGTACATTCCACAACACTTAATGTTGTGTGTGTTACACAATATATGATTGTAAGAATGTTTATTGATGCGTTCTTAGTTGATTACGTCTCATGTCAATATGTGTCCTTTCAAACACTCTCTAAGGTGAATATGTCCCAACCCATTATGTCTTGCAACTCATGGCGTATGTCCTTGACAAGCTCTCTAAGGCAAATACGTCCCAAGTCAATCTGTCGTGGAATTCATGACACATGTCCTTCACAAGCTCTTTAATGTTATGTGGCGTACGTTCGTGTAGAAACTCCCACAGAGATGGAGACGGAGGCGGCAATTTCGAGAAGCGTGCTAATGGGATCAACAACTTGGCCAGTGCACATGAACTCAAAATAGACCTGACGATACTAAGCACATGTGAAGGCCTTACATCCGAGAGTGACTCATCCATACTAGAGTCCCATGAAGCATCCACAATTAGAAGTTCGAGACTGGAAAGGTAGCACACTTGTTCTCTGGGAGGTAACTCCAGGTTCTAAATACATAAACAACTAGTAAGTGTTACATGAAACATCACACACACTGCATTTACATGCATTACCTCTAGCATGAGCAGATTCATCCTGAGATGCTTAAGGTGGTTCATTCCTTCAAATGCATGGTGAAGGGGACGCCTTTCCATATCAATCGTGCTTGGGAAGAGCCTTAAGTGCTCGAGCATCGGGACCCTCCGACTCCACTCTTTTATGCCAACATTTGGGTACTAGTAGAGTTTGCAACTTGGGAAGGAGAGCCCCTATAAATGTCACAGAACCCAATGTTGAAAACCTTGCCACCTCAAGATTGGTGCCTTTTATAATAACACGTGGCACATTAGACGACTCGAATTGTATTTGCCTCATAAGTGGTGCGTGCACTCTTATTGCTTTTGCCCGAATTAAGACCAATTTAATGACCAAGTACTCGGCAGACAAATGTCCAGCGGTCCTTTTGTAATCTTTATATTCTCGAGGTGACCACCTTCAACAAAGGAGATGCTTCAAGAAACCCTGCTAAAGTCGAGGCAGTCGTTGACACGTTACGAAGATAGCATTTACTTAGCTTCGGAAGAGAAGGCAATGATTGAGGGGCAGTCAAGCGCTTAGAGTATCCCAAAGAGAGCTGCTCAAGACAAGAACAAGTGCTAAGAAACTCTTGGTAATGCATCCAGGAGGTTGTGCTCCACCTCCACCTCCACCTCCAGCACAAGCACACGGAGCTTGTTCGTGAGCCAGTATTGGCCACCTATGTAAGACATGGGGAGGCCAAAGACGAATTCTACCTTTTTAAACCCGTGTGAACTTCTCAAAATCATGTCCAGGGATACAAGATGACAACCACAATCCAATAGAAAAGCACGGTGCAGCTTGCATATGCGATATTGCACTTTACGTGCGTCCCATCTGAACATATCCACCCACATGGAGCTCTCTCTCCAATCCTTGCATACTGCCCTGACCGCAAGAAGACTGTAGATATCGCCATACAATCGTTTGAAGATATGCGCCTTGAGGTCTGGGTGCAGATTATCCATGACTGGTGCCCTATACCTAACAAGGGAAAACATTATACCTATTATATATATAGGACGTTGCACGCCCACGCACGCACCTCTTTTGTATATTCCTTTGTTCCACTCATCATACGGCTACTTAAGAGGTCTCTCAAGTCGCTTCTCCAGCTTAAGCTGTTCACAATTGCAATCGAACTCCCTATTCCTTTTCATTGGGTTCCAATGCACAATGCACCAGCGAGCCATCATAACAAGCACCTTATATTATAAACATAAGTAGCAGCGTTTGTGTCTGCATGTGTTTCATCTATGAATATATGCATGTCTAAATGTATATAGAGAGAGAGAAAGAAAGATGTACTCACCTCTCCAACGATAGGTATGGGTAAAGTTGAAGCAAACAAATGCTAAGAAACATTTGGCCAGCAAGAGTGGTCAATAAAAGAAGGTAGAATTCACAGCCCTTCCGCCTTGAGCAGCCACACCAATCAAAAGTTGATTGTAGAATAAGTTTAACCAAAGGAAATCAACTTGGTATTTTCCATCTTTTCCCATTTCCGTGAGTTCCCGTGTGTAGATCCCGTGTGGGTTAGATATCGAGCTTTCCATCTAACGCAGTAAGCTGACAAAAAGTATTAAAGGAGTCCTTAGTAACAACCTTAAGAAAATCATATCTCAAGCAAAACACCAAAGAATTTGTAACCATGAGTAGCTCTCCAACTTGCACACCTCCAGTTGTACATAGCCCCCTCCTTTCCCATCAATAGTGTCGTGGATTTCAATAGGACCAATATAATCAGCATATTTCCGGCTCAGAATCGCTAAGGTCCCCCTTCTTTGGCGGTTTAGAAAGATCTTGCTTCTTTTGAAGCATAAGGTGTAAATATGTTCCTCATGAGCATATATATATCCCATATATACGTAGAAACGTGTGTATTCTATAAAGTATGTATGCATGTAAGCCTAGATCCTGATATCTGCCATCCTGTAGAGTTTTAGATTCAGGAGGAGTCATGTATTTGCATCTTATATATTCTTATAAACTAATATATGCTACTCCATCATTATTAATAGATTTGTAAGGCTCTCATAGAACTTTTAACATAGCAAACATTACTACTCATGCATCTAACAATTAATATTGAAAATTAGATATTCACATTGTTTTCTTCTTGAAAAGAAACAATGAAAACACAATTACTAAATGTTCCAAGAGTGAATGCTACAGTAGAACCTGTATAAATTAAACACGTTAGGATTGGGGAAAATATTTAATTCAGAGAGGGTTTTAAATAAGGGAAGGCAGAACACAATAGCGTACAATAATAATATATACAGTGGGGACGGTGATTTTGATTTAATTTAAAGAGGCTTTTAATTTATACAGGTTTAATTTAGAAGGTTTTACTGTATTATGTAATTTATTACATTGGTAACTTGAGCTAAGTTAAAATCTCTTTTTACATCTTTGTAAGATGTTATTTAGTAAAAGCTCAAGCTGCCTTTTAAAGCAAATGTATCTAACTCCATAATATTCTTAAATTATTTTCTATGTTGATGAATATATCTCTTTGCCAGCTTGAAAAAAGAAAAAGAAAAAAAAAAATGAAAACATAAAGGAAACATAAAATGATGAATAAAACAAAACAACTAGTTAATTAATTATATAGTTCCTAATTAAAAGTTTTACTTAAAACAAGATTATAATTATATCTAATTATAGAACACATAAATAAGGTATAAGTATATAATTACACATAACACACTCACATGCATATAATGATTCTTGTAACATATCTTGTTATGTACCTAACTATCAAATCTCCAATTTATGAGATGTGTATTTAATACGTGTGCATGTCTATACGTGCAAATGTAAGGTGTATATATACATCCACGTTGTAATTAAAATGGGCATGATACGTGAAAATGGGAATATAAAATAAATTACTAATTAATACTTAAGTTTTAATTATTAATTAATCATTTAATTAATATGTAATTAAGCCTTAAATATTAATTAATTAATTAATTAATCCTTCAATAACCTTACTTTAAGAATATAAAATATCTTAGAATATTCTTATTCTAAAAATAGTTTACAATAATAAAAATACTATCAAACATAATTACAAATGAAATCATTTTCTTATCAACATGTTAATTTATTTATAAATACTTTCTTCCTAATATACAGAAATCTCCTCATTTTGTCTAAATCATCACTCTCCGGATTAATCAAATCATTTTGGTCAATATCTTGATGTTGTTGCCACCACTTAACACTCTCACGAATGCAGTTGAGTTGCCATCCTTGTTAATACATAAGATGTGAAAAAAGGTCTGCATAAAGGCTCATCTAAAAATGACGTTCCTTAAGAATAATATTATAAAGCCCGGTTGCTATCCTTCATTTTATAAAATTCAAAATCACGAGAAAGAAAAGCTTCAGGAAAATTTGATACGGTGGATACTGCTCACAAAATTTTCGAGATTCTTCTTTCTGAGGCACGTATCCAAGTAGTTCACTAGCTCATCCATGATATGTATCAGAATATGGATCGAAAGTGATTGGATGAATACAAGCAATGTTTTGGTTGAGCATAGCCTTCTGAGGAGAGTCGTCTACACTAAGATATGTGCGTTCTTCATTATCCTTAAGCGACTGATCTCCCCATGAGTCCCAATTATCTTTCATTCTTGAAGAAGTATGGCTTGCTTTCCTTTCTTATATTGTGAAATTCGAGAGGTTTATAACATATTCGCTGGTCAAAAATCCAATCTTTACGAATCACCTCTTCTGCAACACTACAATGTTTCTTAAGTAAATTCAACAGCGGTGTTAAGTTGAATCTGCATGCATGACCAAATCCCCACAAGCGCACCCATCTCCTTAAGCTTTTGAAAGAGACGATCCAACCCTGGACGAAAAATAATATCATATCGAAATTTACCATGACAAGGAATGAAATCTCCTTGTTTGATTTCTTTTTTTCTATCCTCGGGCCTTTGTCGATGAAGCAGAACACCATTGACATCCAACAACACAATATGGCCATGAGTAACATGGGATAGCGTTGCCTCTTGAATACTTTGCAAATCACTTGTTTGCTCCCTTTCACATTTATCTGTTGACACTATCTCGTTGCCTATCCCTTTATCATTTAATTGTACATCATCCTTACAAGATTCAGATATTGCATGCGCTGAAGAAATTGATTTCGGAACTGAAGCCAATAAAATGTGATGAAAAAACTGAAGTGGCCCCCATGGTAACGATGTTTTGAGCTGCATTATTATCCATTTCCTGCATGAACTCTGTCATTCTGACATGTGGCACAAGAAATTGTCGCCAAACCCCTCTCTTACCTCATGGCAATGCTGAAAATCCATGTTCTCAATTGTTTCATTACATCTGCAAAATGATAATTAGCTGACCTTAAATTATCAAGGTATATTATTTACCTTGTTAATGTGTGACCCATGTTTGAACTAAAAGCTTCATTAATCCTTGAGAATTTATTTTCTGTACAAATATAAAGAAATATACAAAAATGCCTTATGTTACACTCATTTACAACTATTCATCACTCTAAGAACTCATTAACAATTCTTCTTCGCTATTACCTTCTGAGTGAGGCGAAGAAGGTCTAACCCGCTTGTGAGATGGTTCATGATCTTCGTATCTTCTGTTGATGTTTCCATGGGTAATGGAGTATGTGAATGTTTGTACTCCTCGAGATAACTTCCGGTCTAATATCTGATTGAAGTTCGTCCTCAGACTCCGACATTGAACCAGATTCATCTTCAGAGCTATCGCACTTATCGGGAGGGAACTTTCCAAATACTTGTATGGGTTTGTTGGGGTAGTCAGTTGAGAACCTCTCTATCCACTTGTTTCAGGTCCTCAACCATGGTCTTATCCTTTTCAACGGCAAACACACATGTATCCCGAAGGTAACACTCCTTCAAGACGGACCCCCTAGTGCAGTAGTAAAAACCCATGCATCACTGTGAGGACCCCTGATCAAGTTGACGATGCTCCGTGCCGCTTGACTTGTGATGTTTGGATAACGTACATTGCCGAATACGTCCTCTCAGCTATCGGTGTATCGGATGGAGGTTCAGGCCCGTTGGAGTGCAAACAGATGCCTGGCCAGTCATTTGGAAGTTTGAAATTGTTTGGCGCATTCCTAACAACCAAGTGAACAACCATATCAATGCACTTGGGATCAGCATCATTCATATAAATCCTGTCCAATGATGTCTTCTTGGCGAAGGCGAAGGCAAAAGTATCGATGACATGAGCAAGAATCAAAAATAAATACATGAAAACGTAGGTATCAGTGAAGAGTGCAAGCATGAATTCAATATAAATACCTTCTTTGTACATGCTTACCCTGCTAAGTTTCTCCACAAATCCTCTAGTGTCCTATCTGTCGAAGGATTTTTTGACACTCACCGATCCATCACGAACAATTGAAACGGTTTCCTACAAGCAGTGATGTTACCCCATAAAGTCTCAAATCCAACAACAAACATATGTAGGGTTTGTCGTGATTCGTAGCATCCTCCTTTATAAGGTTCAACTCGGTTCTCCGCTGCTGAAGGACTGCCATAAGAGAAGGCGTCATCGCAATGTTCTTCTTTTTGGCGTTGACGTGCAATAGATTCTTGCCCAAATCTTCCGATTGATTCACCCAACAAGCATATCATCATTTGTCACATGCAAATATTTGCTAACCTCTTCGTATGTTGAGTAGAGGTCCAACCCAGTTTATGGTAGTGTATTCCCAACCACTCCTTGAAATGCCTGACCGTCTTCAACTCCATTGCCTTGACATGAAAAGGAGAGGTGGGGTTGCTATTATTAATCTGTAGTTTGCCATCAATCACCAAATCAGCCAAGACTTTATCTCCTCCATCGTTGTTCCATTTAAAGGCTTCAACCATGTGAGCTTGAAATCATTATCTACGTCCTTTGTAGATTGAACAGACTTGCCCTTCGGTGTTTTATTGGGTTTCTTTGCAAACTTCTCTGAGGGCTCTCCTTCACTTGTCTGCTTCTTCTTCAGTGTTCTTTTTACAAAGGATTTCATAATCCCCAACCATTTAGCAAAGATCTTATCCTTGGGACAAGAAATTAACATCATCAAAAATGATGTTTCCTTCCCGCCCACCTGGGCAAAATCAACTGCTACAATTTCTTCACCTCTCTGAAAAAAAGAGACAGATTAATATATTGGCGAGATAAATCCTGCCCAAATAATTTGCTTACCCAGTATTTTGCACATTGTGTATTCCCTGCAATAGCTCTTTGTGATCGCCCAAGATGTTCCCACATAGATCGCGTGTGTTTGAACTTCTCCCATATTTTGCTGTTGTAATGGTTGGTGTCGGCAACCTCCTATTCCGTCGATAACTTATGGTACTTCTCGATTGTGAGATTCGGCTTAGCTAAAAACATCGATCTTTTTGTCAACTTCTCACGGGTATGCTCGGAAAGTTTTGTTGCCATCGTTCCTTTGTTGTGTTCATCGAGAAGTCGTTGGGCTACCGTTATTGTGTGCTAGCCACTAATGATGTAGTACTTGATTGATTTTCTATTCTCCGTCTGAATCTTCGTGATTTGTTCTAGTGTTGTCACCCACACTTTCTCAGCGCCTTTCCTTCTTTCGTAGTATGGGCACAAAATAACATTATATGGAACGGTGTAAGAATTTTCGTCCTTCATCTTCTCCATGAGCTCAGCTACACGTTCCTAGTTGAGCAGCCTGTAATTGAAGTTTGGGTTGACGCTGCAATACTTAACTCTACACTCATAAATCCTATCATCCAACATCATTTCCTTGTGCCTTATTGTAGCATGGGATGCCACAGGTGCAACTGACAAAACAATTGATGATTTTCTTCTACGATCCGAATCAACATGTGTAATCCCCGACTACAACTGTTGTCTAATGTTCTTGGCACACTCTTCCAACTTTCAAAAATTCTTAGGCAAATTGAACATGATCTGTAAAGAACCTGGGACCGAGTCACCCTCTCAATCTCCCTAATGATGTCGTTGTGTTCTTCTTCAATGTGAAGAGGGACGATTGCTCCACTTGTGAATGTTCTGTATTGTGAAGCAATCTCTGTTGAGAATACACTTACTCGAGTTTGAAGATCTTCGAAGTAGACATCTAATTGGATCCCCTCCATAAATGGGCTTTCATTGAGTTGAAGAAGAACTCCACGATCAACATCATTAGTGAAAACGTGAACATATTATCCACAAGTCGACAAGACCACCCGAGATTAATATTGTAAATGGCGACCTCTGGATCCAAGAATATGACATTGGATGGAACAAGGCATATGTGTCGAGCATCGTCCAATCTGGGTTCACAGCTTGCTTTCGAGTGCTTGACTAGTAAATCTACTTTCCATTGTTTTGCTTGTCCACACGATGTGATAAAGGTTAGTTTGACAGCAACCATGGTTGCTCCAATGCGCTTCCCGTTTATTTTGAAATATGACCAAGTTGATTCTAGAATCTCCCTACCCATTCTTCTCCTCCTCTCGTCTTCAATGTCACCTCAATTCCACATCTGAATACAAAAATGATTAGTTCTTCAAGCACATATTCGAGTATAACATATTTTATTTTAATTCTTACCCAGAATTTGACAACAACTCCATATTAATGACTAAATCTCCTTATTTGATTAAATCGTCCTTCTGCACAATAATACACTATGAATACAAATCATATAAACACACACACACACTTGTATAAACTCGAATATACAAAATTAATACACTGATAAATTCACATACACCCTAGTTTGTCTCAGAGAGAAGTGGATGGGATTAACTGTCCAAAGTTCACATTTGTGCTAGTGCAAAAGACTGATAATATTTGGTTTTAAAACCACTACAAATGTGAGCTTTGGACAGTTTCACTTAATTTACTGGCTTTTACTCAAAATATTATGATAAGATGATATAAGGAAATAAAATGAGATATGCAACTTATATATACTAATACACATATACATTCACATGGAAGGTGGGGCGGGATTTATCTCGCCACACCTTTTATGCCTCTGAAAGAGTGGGCGGGATTAATCTTGCCACCGTTCTGGAGCCCCTGAATGAGTTTTGCGGGATTAATCCCGCCACTCTTTTCGGTCTCGGAAAGAACTAGGCAGGATTTATTTGGCATACCCCTTCAAGTGATCCAAAAGGGTGGCGGGATTAATCTCGCCCACCATGGAAGGGATGGTGGAATTAATCTCGCCACCGTTCTCAGTTCCCTCCATTAATATGCAGTAACCCTTCTCTGTCTCAGACAGAGGCGATCGGGATTGATTCGACTCACCAATGAAGGAAAAAGAGAAGGGTGGCGGAATTAATCCCGCCACCCCTTCCATGCCTGGTGGGCGGGATTAATCCCAACCACGACACTCTCATATGGATTAAGGCGGTTGGCGGGATTAATCCCGCCACCAGGCATAGAAGAGTCGACGAGATTAATCCCGCCGCCCTTTCGTAAATCATGCCCACACACACATATATATGGGTGGCAGGATTAATCCCCCGCCCTCCGAGAAGGGATGGGTGTGGGGCGGGATTAATCCCGCCACCTTCCACGTAGGGCATGAGTGTGCGGTGGGATTTATCTCGCCGCCTAGGCCCTTCACGTAGGCCATGGGCGGCGGGATTAATCTGCCGCTCATGAGGCTAACCAAAGAGCCTACATGAAGGGCGGTGGGATTAATTCCATCGCTCATGACCTGCATGAAGGGCCTGGGCGGCGGGATTAATCTCGCCGCCCATGAGGCTAACCAAATAGCGGCGGGATTAATCCCGCCGCCCTTTGGTCACACACCACACACACACACACACACACATATATATATATATATATATATATATACACACACACACACACACACACATGTATGTGTGTGTGTGCCAGAGACAGAAAAATCAATAAGATTATATAGATACAAACACAGATATATATATATATTATATGGATATGTATATATGTATGTGCGTGTGTTGTGTGTGCTAAATAAATTAAATTATACAGATACACATACATATATATATGTATATGTATATGTATATACAGGAGTGTGCGTGTGTGTGCGAGAGATGTCACGACCGGATACAGGATACGAGTTACGGATATGCCTATAGGATATACTTACAGGATATGCCTGCAGATATTCCTACAGGATAATGCCTATAGAATATACCTACAGGATATGCCTATAGGAATACCTACAGGATATGCCTATAGGAATTCCTACAGGATATGCTGCAAGATATTCCTACAGGATATGCCTATAGAATATACCTACAGGATATGCCTATAGGTATACCTACAGGATATGCCTATAGGATATTCCTACAGGATATGCCTGAGGATATTCCTACAGGATATACCTACAGGATATTCCTATAGGATATGCCTATAGGATATACTACAGGATATGCCTAAAGGATAAGGGTCATTATTTTTGCTCATGACCATATTAGACTCATGACCAGATTAGCTTGGAGTTGCGAGTATAAAAGCTCCGACCTAATTGTTGTACAATCAGTTACTATCAACACCAGTCATTTTACGATCATTCTTGTCTTGTTCCTTGTTCTTGTCTTATTCCTTGCTCTTGCCTTGTTCTTGACTCAAGCCTTCTTGTTGTTATCTTGCTCTTAGGTTGTGGCTCGACAGTTTGATAGTAACTGCTTTCATAGCTTTTTGATTTTCAACTACTTTTTTTTCTTGATTCTTCTCTTCGTTTTTTCTCCTTTTTTTTTCTTTCATATATCATGGCCGATTTTGAGCAATTTCAACGCGAGCACCAAATATTGCTTCATGAGCTAGCCACTTTGCGCCAAGTGGTCACAGATTTTGCAAGGTTCCACTAACGCGGGCATGGTAGCTGCTAATGCATCCTCCAAGGCTGCTGCACATGTTCTCTCTCAAGCATCCGTGATTTCCTCTACATCGAACACTTCTACATAGCCGAAGATTAGCATGCCAGAAAAGTTTTAATGGCAATTGTGCCGATTTCCAAGGGTTCCTGAATTAATTAGGCTTTTGATCCGCATGCAACCACGCCGCTACTCGACTGATGCACAAAAGGTTGGCCTTTGGCATCTCTACTAGTTGGATCTCCACGGGCTTGGGTTGTGACGACCCATTGATGGAAGACTTTGAAGGTTTCGTGGCTGCTTTGAAGCTTGTTTTGGAGATCCCGAAAGTACCATTTCGCATGCACAAAGTTACGAAAGCTCACACAAGGATCTCGACCAGCTTCCGTTTATGCATCCGAATTTCAGCAAACTTTGCACGAACATTTCATGGGATGAGACTGCATTGATTAAACACTTCCGTTTTGGGTTGAAGTTAAAGCTGAAGTTCAGTCGGAAAACTTCAATGTTCACTTCGTTTAGGAGCCACGAAGTTGGATGTAGGTGTAGGCTCCATTGGTGCTGCTCATACCATTCCATCACTCAAGTTTCCTATACACATTCATCTCAATAATCGAGAGCTCAAGGAGTTTGCCCTGTTAGACACTGGTGCAAATGCATGCTTCATGGATGACACTTTTGCAACTCAACATGGCATTCCGATGGTGAAGTTGAAGCGTGCAGTTCCTGTAGAGGTGGCCGATGATCGTCTAATTGCTTCTGGCGCAGTTACCCATGCTACCAAACCTCTCTCTTGCAGTCATGGCGCATTTAACTGTTCAATTTCTTTTAACTTGATCAAGACTCGGTCGACTGCCATCATTTTGGATGCCATGGTTTCGTTGTTGCAAATCCTCAGATCAACTAGAGGTCTAGGACATTCACGTTTTCCTTCCGGCAACCAGGACCAATCCTATATCTTCCTGTGGTGTAGAATACATTTAGTGTCTGAGGCAGTAAAGCTACAGGATTGACCGTGCCTGTTCCTGTATCAGTGTTGAAGACTCCTCCTCGACAGGATTCACCTCCTATTTGGTTCGTTAGCACACTCACAAGTTCTCCTCACTCCTGTGCATCCACGGACTTTGTACAGGATTCTTCCAATCCTGTACACTTGTCAACATCCACACATGTTTCTCCCAATCCTGCCTCTTTTCATTACTCTTCTTCTGTTCCACCCCCCAAGATCCTTCCTCTTTTTCAATCACAGCTCCCTCTTCTCCTCTTCAAGTTCTTATCACTACCATGCATGAACTTGCCACTGATCCTGCCCTTTTCATCTTTTGCCTTCCAAGTAACTCCTACGTCCTCTTCTACCTTTCCTGTAATCTGATTCCCCTGTTTTTTAATCTCCTTCTTCTATTCCTTCTTCTCCTCCTTCTTCCCTGCCATCCAAGTATCACTCCTTTCAGAACATTTTTGACAAGCACAAGGCTGCAGTTCTTCCTGTTCACAGGTCCTACGACTATTTTATCGATCTTGTGGAAGGAAAGACTCCACCATTCGGACCTATTTATGCACTGTCACCTACAGAATTGGAGGTTCTTCGTCAGTACATCGAGGAAAACTTGGCATCCGGCTTCATTCGTCACTCAAAGTCCCCTGCAGGAGCACTTATCTTTTTTGTCAAGAAGAAGATGGGAGTTTACGTTTGGTTGTGGACTACAGAGGTTTGAATCAAGTCACCATTTGAACCGGTACCCGTTGCCATTGATCCCAGAACTTCTCGATCGGCTTACAAGGAGCAAAAGTGTTCACGAAGATTGACTTACGAGGGGTTACAATCTTGTACGGATTCGTCCAGGCGATGAGTGGAAGACTGCCTTTCGTACAAGGTATGGACACTTCGAGTATACAGTGATGCCTTTCGGACTTACCAATGCCCCAGCCGTGTTCCAAACATGGTGAACGACATCTTTTCGTGACTTCTTGGATCAGTTTGTGGTAATCTACCTAGATGACATTTTGATTTTCTCCAAGGACCAGGCGGCTCATGACAAGCATATATGACTAGTCTTATAGAGGCTTCGTGAGCATGGCCTGTATGCAAAGTTGGAGAAGTGTTTTCTTCGACATGGATACTGTAGAGTTCTTGGGCTACATCGTCTCTCCTGCTGGCGTTTCCATGGACATGCACAAGGTGAAGACTATCGCGGAGTGGGAGAGGCCCAAGTCTGTACGAGATGTACAATGGTTCCTTGGCTTTGCAAACTTCTACAGGCGTTTCATACAAGACTTCTCCAAGCGTGTACTTCCACTCACGGAACTCACCAAGTGCACAGGAGTGTTCTCTTGGTCCGACAAGGCAGAACATGCATTCACAACACTCAAGAACATCTTCACGACAGCTCCGATTTTAGCACATCCTGATCCTTCTCGTCCCTTCTTCGTTGAAGCAGATGCCTCGGATTTTGCAGTAAAATTTGTTTTATCACAAGTTGGAGAAGATAAGTTGCTTCATCATGTAGCTTTTCACTCTCGTAAGTTTCCTTTCGGTGGAGATCAATTACGAGATTCATGACAAGGAACTCAAGGCCATTGTGGATTCGTTCAAGGAGTGGCGGCATTTCCTGGAAGGTGCTGCGCATCCTGTACAAGTTCTTACGGATCACAAGAACCTGGAGTATTTTCAAACGCTCGAGTTCTCAGTTGACGACAGGCTAGGTGGGCGGAGTTCCTATCACATTTTAATTTCGTCATTCATACAGGCCTGGTTTTCAAAATGGCAAGGCGGATGCATTGTCTAGGCGCTCTTACCTTGCACCGACCCCAGGCGATCCTGCATATGACTGTCAAAGCAAGTGTTGTTGGGTCCTGATCGACTTCGGCTTGCAGCACTACAAGTTCATCAGGCTCCAGCAGATTCCACACTCCTACAGGACATCCGTTTGCAGTTGGCTACAGACGACTTGGCAAGAAATGTGTTTTCACACATTAGTCCTGACATCGCAAGTTCCTCTTCCTCCAATTCCCGTACAGACTACAAGTTGTTTACCATACCTGTATCAGGAAGGTCTCCTGTATGTTCCTGTTGGTGTTTGCAGGACTCGTGTGATACAAGATTGTCATGATACCCCGGCTACAGGACATTTTGGTGTGGCCAAGACAGTTGAGTTGGTGACTCGCAACTATTGGTGGCCTGGGTTGCGAGGTTTTGTGGACAAGTTTGTACGGAGTTGTGACACCTGCAATAGGTTGAAGATGCCTCGTCACGCGCCCTCTAGTCTTCTTCGTCCTCTTTCTGTTCCTTCTGCTCCTTGGAAACAAGCTCATTTCCTATCATGTCACAAGACTGCTACAAGCCAGACAACTGCTGAGTTAGTGATCCGCAAAGTATTACGACATCATGGTCTTCCTGAGAGCATTATTTCTGATCGAGGTCCACAATTCATGTCCAAGTTTTGGTGAGAACTTCTCCAAAGTCTACAGGTTAAACCGGACCTTTCTTCAGGATACCATCCACAAACTGATGGGCAGTCAGAACACACGATTCAGACCTTGGAGCAATATCTTCGCTACTTCATCAGTTACCAACAGGACAACTAGTTAGACCTTCTTCCAATGGCGGAGTTTGCCTACAACAACTCCGTTCACGCATCTACAGGCCAGACACCTTTCTTTGCTCTTACAGGCTACCATCCACGTTTTGATTTTGCTCCTCCTGCTTCTCCTTCTTCTGCTCCTGCAGCACAGAATCGTCTCCAACATCTTCGTCAGGTACATGAGGATCTCCGGGTTCATCTTCAGCAGGCACAGGAACGGTACAAGCATTATGCTGATGCTCATCATCAACCGGCACCTACATACAAGATTGGTGATCTCGTGTGGCTTCTTCGTCGGCATATTCGCACCAACAGGCCTTCTTCTAAGTTGGATTTTCAACGATTGGGCCCTTATAGGATTGTGGCTGAGGTCAATCCTGTAGCTTTCCGACTCGAGTTACCATCTACGGTGAAACTTCATCCTGTGTTTCACACTTCTTTGTTGGAGCCGTATCATCCTTCTTCTCTTCTTGGTCGTGCTTCTTCTCCTCCCCCTCTTGTGATCATTGACGGTGAACCTGAGTATGAAGTTGCAGCCATCCTTGATTCTCGTCTTCATCGCTACCAACTTCAATACCTGGTCAATTGGAAAAGTTATTTGCCTACCGATCGCACTTGGGAACCTGCATCCAACTTACTCCATGCTTCTTCCAAAGTTGCTGCTTTCCATCGGCGTTATCCTGTTAAACCAGGTCCCAAGACTCGTGGAACTCGTCCTTAGGGAGGAGGTGCTGTCACGACCAGATACATGATACGAGTTACAGGATATGCCTATAGGATATACTTACAGGATATGCATGCAGGATATTCCTACAGGATATGCCTATAGGATATACCTACAGGATATGCCTATAGGATATACCTACAGGATATGCCTGTAGGATATTCCTACAAGATATACCTACAGGATATGCCTATAGGATATATTACAGGATATGCCTAAAGGATAAGGGTCACTATTTTTAGCTCATGACCAGATTAACTTGGAGTTGTGAGTATAAAAGCTCCGACCTAATTGTTGTACAATCAGTTACTATCAACACCAGTCATTCTACGATCATTCTTGTCTTGTTCATTGTTCTTGTCTTGTTCCTTGCTCTTGCCTTGTTCTTGAGTCAAGCCTTCTTGTTGTTATCTTGTTCTTAGGTCGTGGCTTGACAAGAGATAGATAAATAAATTAAATTATACAGATATTGGGACACATAATATATGTATGTATATATGTATATAGGTATATATATATGTATATGTATATCGTGTGTATGCGTGTGTGAGCGAAACAAATAAAATCATACAGAAAAACAACCACAACACACACACACATATATATGTGTAGATATATATATATGTATGTATGTATAGGAGTGTGCGTGTGTGTGCGAGAGATAGATAAATAAATTTTATTATTAAGATACACACACATATAAATGTATATGTGAATATAAATAAATAAATAAACACAGGAGTGTGCGTGTGAGAGAGGGAGAGGGAGATTTCACAGCCGCCGCCTCCGCCGCCTTTCTTCTTGAAACCTTAAGAATATACCTAAACCCTAAAAGGAATAGAATATATATTAACCCTAATCGAATATTCCTTCTAAGAATATACTTAAACCCTAAAAAGAAATTCACCCTAAACGAATATTCTTTCATTATATTATCATAATTTTAAATTTGTGTGTGTGTGTGTGCGTGTGCGTGGGTGTATCACATACACCCACAAATATACATGCAGGGGTTTAACATATGTGTGTCCATGAGAGTGTTAAATTTTCACGTGTAACAATACATATATACACACATAGTATTATACACATAGACATACATACATATTAGTACATAATATTGTAATATTATATGCAAGTTGTAACTAAAATGGGCATGGCTATAGTCCCATTTCCTAATAATTAGCAATTTTAGCTATTTAATTAGCATTTTCTAATATTAAAGGAATATTCTTTAGAATATATGTTTGAAAACAGAATATTCTATTTTGTATTCTACCCTTTAATAAATTATAGCATTCATTGAACAAAAATTAATAACATTATAAAAGTAGAAGGTATTAAATTATATAATATATTGCCTAATATAACAATTAAGGAAGAGCATAAGAGGTACATTATATAAATATTGATGTTGTTATTAAAATATTAATATTTAAATATAACATTATTAATTAAAAATTTGTAGTAGTAATAATATATATATAATATAAAATCCTATAATAATATAGTCAATCTTCCATATCATTTTTTAAATTTATATAGTTAAGTAAACAATTTGGTACTATTATTAAAGAGTTTATAATAATTATGAATATTAAATATATGATATTTTATAATTTTGTAATTGCTTTAAGCTTCAGAAAACATACATTCCCTTGCAGTTTTGTTAATCGTGACTTTATCAACGCTTCTTGACATCCACCCATATCGAATGGATTTAACATTTATAAAACATGCTGGGTCTTTTTGATTGGGAGACCATGTTTTCTCTAGGCATCCATTATATCTTTCGCTCTCCTTCTCGTGTCGCCTTTTTTGTGGTTTGAACCATGCAACCTTAACAATACTATTTTTTGTGATTACTTCAGGTGTGTCGATAATTTGACCCATCCAAATAGGCTGATTATATGACGCATCTGGAGTAATGAGAACCATCATTAGTTTTTGAAGATCCTGGCAACAATCAAAGTATGCTTTAGGTTTTTGGTTCCTTTGTCCAACAAAGTGTGGGGTTTGCACTTCCACATCACTACTGGCTTCTATGTCGTCTGTGCTCAGTGATGTCATTTCAATCTCCTCTCGCCACCTTGTTTTAGGCCAAAAAGGGTGTTGCAATTCTGTACTTGTGACAGTAGGCCCTTCCAACTCTCGAACAACAGTCTCCCAATAGTCACCACATGCTTATATAGTTCTGAGTAACCAGTTGCCTTATCAGAATTCTTTGGCATCGATTTTTGAACCCATGCCACATATTTTTTGATGCCATCAATAATAACCTCTTGTTCCTTGAGCTGGGCACTCAATGGAATAGGGTCTGGTTGTCCTTCTGGGAGAAGTGGCTTTCCATCTCTCCACTTTTGAAGAGCATTAACCCTCTTTCGGTAACCACTCCTGCTCTGATGGCCGTAACTTGTACTGCATAATAGGTATACCATCTCGTATGGAGAAAAAGAATTGTAGCGGCACAAGGTGACCAACTAAAGAATCACTCCCTCTTTTATATACTCCTTGAGAAATTTTTTGAAGTCTGGCACCTCAGTCACAAGCAAAGCACAACTTTTTTTGGAGATGCAATTTTCAAAAAGATTCATCATATGCGGTAAGGTAAGTGCACTTGTCCTTTTTGTAGAGTTGGAGACCTTGCTGAAGAACGCATCAATATCTTCATGAGTGTGACCAACCATAAGAAAATGAGCGTGATTGTTTCAAACACACCTTTGGCAACAAGCATTGACAAGTATGCTAGCACATATCTAGAAAATAAAAGTAAGTATGAGCTTGAGAAACCCTTAAGTAGAGCTTGAGAACCTTAAGTAAAATGATTTACCTATTTTTGTTCTCGCCTGCACAATTATCCATCTGTAAAAGCAAATGACGAGGAAGCTTATTTGATGTTGAGGACACATGTACACTATTTGAGCTAGATCCCTCCACTGAACCTGAACTCTCAACAGGGCATCTGTTTTTTGTGCAGGTTGCTGACAATGCCTCTCATATTCCCAAGTAGCCTCAAGTGCAGACGTGTTCATGAGAGCATTATGTAAAGGTTGAAGGTGTTGTTTCTTCACTTTGAGATCACTGATAGACTTGTCTGTGAGTGGGCTTCAAGGTTTCTGAAACACATGGCCAACGACCCAATAGTGAAATTGGAGTCGCTAGACCAATGTGGAAGTGAAAAGTGTCCATATGACTCACAACCGTGTCCATGTGTTAGCACACCTGTCAATGAAATCGGAAGTTTCATGACATTTCCAAGGCACTTTGGTGTTGCAAAGAGCTTTGGAATGCTGGTCTTTGAATGATCCATCTTGTCATGGATCAAGCACAGGTACTCTGATGGGCGTGACACAGAAAGCATGCGGTGTGCATAGTACTGAGACCGGCAAGTTTGTTGTGCAATCATGTGGGCCTCCATCTTCTTTTGAATGGCAGTGATCTCCACCAAGGTTTTTGCACAAGCCTCTGCAGCCTTCAATGATGTACAAGTGTCACACTTGGAAAAGCTAGAGTGTTTTGCAATCTCCACATCCTTAAAATGAGTATTCCATATGTTGTTGAAGGTACCAGTGCAGATTGCTTGGAGCCCCATCAAACTGAGGCACTTGTTCACATGTTCACACAGCTTCAATTGAGTGTAGATTGAAGGCAAAACCTTGAGATTTTCCCTGACCCCTGCATTTGTGGTTCGGCATTTGTGAGGCATCCTGTCTGCATTTGCTTCCACAAAAGCCTTGAGTATCTCTATGGCTGCCATAATGTGAGAGCGGGTTTTGACCAAGCGAGTGTTCCCATGTACTGAGGTTCGCGCTCCATCTAGCCACTCATCCCTCCGACGGTAGAACGTGGTCTTTGGGATCCCGTATATACTGTACCAAGCTTTGAAGCAGATGGCCACCTTATTAAATACCATGGATGTACTCTGATAACCTGTGTCCGAGGCCATTCCATCACACCCAGTTAGTGCAGCATATACAAACTCATGCCTTTGCTTTTGGGTGAGCGTACGAAAGACATGTCTACATTGGGTAATTTCATTCCGGTCTGCCATCTGACAACACTTCTTCTTGCAGCACAGTCAATCGTGGAAATGCTCGTAACACTTTCGGAAGATGTAGGATCCATCTTTACCCTCTTGCTGAAACTTGCAGGGGAAGATCTGCAACCCATGAATCGCCTTTTTCTTACAATAGGACCAATGCAAGGAACCTCTTCAAATATGAGTTGTTCTTCCGGGTTGTTATTATTGAAATCCAACCCAGAATATGTTGAACCATCTTGCCGTCTTAATTCAGATGTTCGCCACCTCACGAGGGATCCAGGATGCAATGTGCCATTAGGTGAAACCTCTGTCACAACTACACCCACGAAGTCGGACCCTAGTTTCTCTTCTGACACTGCTTCCATTGGATTTATAGCTGTGATGATGCCTCTTCCCAACCTCAATCTCATGAAGAAAGAGAATCACCTCATCCATCACAGCAGGCAAGCCATCATCTGGAAACTCGTGCTACTGTTTTTTGTGACTCTGTATATTCTGTGTCAGCCTTGACTTCATCCAAATTCCACAATACAGGAGAACCCTCCTCAAATTCCATTCCCAGAACCTCAACATGCTTGAAAATGGTGTTCACCCATACGTACACACAAGATCCTTGGGCAATATTGTGACATGATGCATTATCATCTCGAACTTCCACAGTTCCAGTGCCAACTATCTCGTTGTTCCGAAGAAGACATACTTTATCTCCAGTATTAACATATTGTCCTGCACATAAATAATTGTGTTATTTATGATATCTGTTTATGCAATATTTCTAAGAAATCATAACTGCGGTTGCTTAATAATATGCATGTGCAATAATACATAATTATGTATAAGATAATATCTCATGCTTTATTAATATAACTGATGGGCGGGATTAATCCGCCGCGACTCTACCCTCGAGAGAGTCGGCGGGATTAATCCCGCCGGACTCCCTCCCGAGAAGTCGGCGGGATTAATCCCGCCGGGCTCCCTCCGACGAGGAAGTACCCGGGATTAATCCGCCGCCGGATCTTCCTCGTCGGAAGTCGGCGGGATTAATCCCGCCGCAAATTCCTCCGACGAGGAAGGGGGCGGGATTAATCCCGCCACAATACTGAGACGGAGAATAGGCGGCGGATTAATCCCGCCCACAACTCTACGACGGGGAATAAGGCGGGATTAATCCCGCCCACAACTCTCTCCGAAATATGATTTCAAAAGATTCGGGATGAATCCTGCCCACAAATATTTAAAACAGGGAAGTAGTGGCGAGATTAATCCCGCCACCCCTTCCTGCTCCTAAAATGGTTGGCGAGATTAATCCCCCGACAACTCTTTCTAATAAATTCAAGTAAATCTTTATTAGTTGAGAGAGTTATCGGCGGGATTAATCTCGCCGCTCTTTTTAAGAGGCGGAGAAGCATTGCCCGAACTAATTCTGCCATAGCTATGAAAGAGATGGTGGCGGGATTAATCCCGCCACCTCTTCAAAGAGGCAAAAAAAATGGCCGGATTAATCGCCCCGGCTAACCGAGAATATTAAGTTAAAAGTATATTTAAACGGGATAAATCCCTAACAGAATATATTGTAATCCTAATGCATTCCTAAATCCCTAAATCTAAAATTTAAGAGAGAATGTAAGAGAGTGAATCTTTATAAATATATCTAAATTTTTTATAATACTTACTTGTAAACAGCACTGAAGGCGCCGTGCTTTCCTATAAACAATAGCGCACCCAATTTAATGTCGCTCCTGAGCTGATCACTAAGAAGAAAAAAGAAAATCTGAAGAGTGAAAAATAAAGAAATGAAGAAACCCTTGCCGGAGAAAGAACCAGATCTGAATTTGAGTGGGAAATTAAATGCATTTTCAAATTTACATGTCAGACTAACAATACTTATGTCAGAAATTCGAAATTTTTGAAATAACAGAAAAGAAAATTTAAGATGAGTTGAAACAAATAACCGACAATCTGACATATATACTCTCCAATTCCAATGAGTGTTTTAAAATTGCATTTAATGTTATTCAAGTGCTTCAAGCTGTTTAATATTACGAAATTTTTGTAATTGTTCTACATTCTTAATATTCAAGTATATATTATTAGTTATATATATATATATATACACTAATACAATAAATAAATTGATATATTATTATGTATCATTTAAAATATATTCATAGTCTGTTTATTATTATTATTTTCTTAATTACTCGAGTAATTAATTTACATTTCCTATATTAATGGGATATTCTTTTTATTATTCTTAATATTCAAAGATATTCCAATATTAAACCTGATTATCATAATTAAATTAGTCTTATTCTTAATTATCTCAGTAATTATTCTACATTTGTATATATTAATAGATTTCTCAATTAATTTGTTATTATTTCAAGAATATTCCTATGTTAAACCTTATTATCAATATTAAATTAATATATATTAAAACTATATATGACTATATATTAGATAAAATGATGTATTATTATGTATAAAAAATATGTTCATAGTGTGTATATTAATTTCATTTTCTTAATTACTTGAGTAATTAATCTTCTTTATATTAATGGATATTCTTTATTATTTTCTTATTATTCCAAGAATATTTCAATATTAAACATGATTATCATAATTAATTTAGTTAATTATTTCAGTACTTGATCTACATTTGTATATATTAATGGGATTTTCTCAATTAATTTCTTATTATTTCAAGAATATTCTAATGTTAAACCTTATTATCAATATTAAATTAATATATATTATTAAAACTATATATGGCTATATATTAGATAAAATCATATATTATTATGTATAATTTAAAATATGTTCATAGTGTGTATATTAATATTATTTTCTTAATTATTCGATGTTTGTTTTGCACATATATAATAACACGATCATAAATTTATATATCGTGCACACGCATTAGAAGCACTTACAAAGACACATATGCACACACATGCACATTGCCCTAAACCAAACTTGAGAAATTATATGTTGCTTCTTTATTGAAAAACATCATGTTCAACGCATGTATGATCTATATGTACTCAGTCTGTGTGTATGTAACACATTGAATTTACACATGTAATATATATGTATGTATGTGTATATGTGTATTAATATATGCAATGTGTACGATTTTCATTTGTTAACACTCTATCTCTTCTCTCATATACACAGTGTCACCATGCATAATCCCTTCTCTCATACATACACACCATGCATGATCATGATCCATAATATATCATACACACCATGCATGATCCATAATATGTATTGATGTTACAATATTATGTAATATGTATAATGTATATATGTGTATAACACTCACTCCTCTCATACATAAACACCATGCATGATCCATCCTAACCCTAAACCCTATGTAACACATTGAATTTACACATGTAATATGTATGTATGTCTGTGTGTATACACGTGTGTATGTATATGTGTGTACTAATATATGCAATGTGTATGAATTTAATTTGTTAACACTCTTTCTCTTCTCTCTCATATACACACCATACATGATCCATGTAAATATGTACTGTCTCTCTTCTCTCAAACATACACACCATGCATGATCCATAATATGTATTATCACTCTTCTCTCATACATACACACCATACATGATCCTGTACTCTGTTCTTTAATATTAATATGTACTAATATGTATGTATGTCTATGTGTATAATACTATGTGTGTATATATGTATCGCTGCACGTGAAACTTTAACACTCTCATGGACACACACGTGTTAAACCCTGCATGATATTTATTCTTGGGGTGTATGTGAACACACCACGCACACGCACACGTTGATAATATAATGAAAGAATATTCATTAGGGCGAATCTATAGTTTATTCTTTTTAGGGTTTAAGTATATTCTTAGAAGGAATATTCGATTAGGGTTAATATATATTCTATTCTTTTAGGGTTTAAGTATATTCCTAGGGTTTGTAAGGCGACGGCGGCGGCGGTGAAATCTCCTTCTCTCTCTCACACAGGTGAGATCTCTCTCTCTCTCACACGCACACTCCTCTGAGTTTATTTATTTATTTTTATTCACATATATATTTATATGTGTGTGTATCTTAATAATATAATTTAGATCTCTATCTCTCGCACACACACGCACACTCGTATACACACACACACACACACACACACACACACACACATATATATATATATATATATATATTCTATTTATTTATGTATTCCGCACACACATGCACACTCCTATACACACACACATGTGTGTATATATATAATATATATATACCACACATATATATGTGTGTGTGTGTGTATCTGTATAATTTTATTGATTTGTTAATTGTATCTCTCGCACACACAACACGCACACTCCTGTATATATATATGTGTGTGTGTGCGTTTTTATCTGTATGATTTTATTTGTTTCACACATGCATACACACGATATATCACTTGCGATCAAATAAGAATCTGTTAGCTACTCAATGAACTAATAGCGAAATATGAAACTTCGGCATCTGGGCCGCAAAGTGGGAAAAGCTTGTGAAGTTCATCCAACAAAGGTACCCCCACACTCTCTCTCTCTCTCTCTCTCTCTCTCTCTCTCTCTCTCTCTCTCTCTCTCTCTCTCTATATATATATATATATATTATATATATATATATAACTCATTAGTTGTGGCATGCTAAACAAGCTGTGGAGTATGTATATGCATACATTCCTTACTGTTTAAAGGTGTGGCTTATCATCAAGCATTAATTTAGACCGTCGACTCGCACACGTCCTATGAATGTGGTTACAATAGTAAAATCTTATATTTAATTCTTTATGTAGAGACATGTAGGCAAATAATTGTTTCTTGTTGCAGTCTGGAGGGTAGATAGAGACATACATACATACATACATATCTCTCTGTGTGTGTGTGTATGTATATAACTCATTGTTTGTGGCATGCTAAACAAGCTGTAGAATATGTATATGTATACATTCCTACTATTTAAAGGTGTGGTTTATCATCAAGCATTAATTTAGACTATCGAGTTGCACGTCGCATTCCACACGTCTTATGAATGTGGCTACAATGATAAAATTTTCTATTTAATTGTTTATGTAGAGACATGTGGGCAAATAATTATTCCTTGTTGCAATTTAGAGGGGTCGATGTTTAAAGAGTTTAAACAGTAATTGCTTGTTTTTGAGTCATTACTGCTTGTACTGAGGGTTTTTGGTCTTTGGTTTGGCTTTTCAATGCTGCTTGTACTTTAGTCTTTTGATTTTGTTTTTGAGCTTTCATCGCTGTGTGTACTGAGCCAGGTATGGCACCAAAGCGAGAGCATGCTGAAGAAGAAGAAGAGAAGTTGAGCGACGCCGACGAATGGGAGGAAGTTGAAGACGGAGGTGTGATAGAGTAACTGCTTGTTACATTTACAACGTAATTAGTGGCATATCACACCTCCGTCTTCAACTTCCTCCCATTCGTCGGCATCGTTCAGCTTCTCCTCTTCTTCTTCAGCATGCTCTCACTTTGGTGCCATACCTGGCTCAGTACACGCAGCGATGAAAGGTCAAAAACAAAACCAAAAGACTAAAGTACAAGCAGCATTGAAAGACCAAAAACCCTCAGTACAAGCAGCGATGGCTCAAAAACAAGCAGTAAATGTAACCTGTTTAAAGAGTAACCCATCAAGCAGCGTCTCGAGTTTCAAGCCTGGAGCTTAAGTGACTAGAACCTGCTCAGAGAGAGGCTTTAGACTGGAAACGCAGGTACACACGTATAATGACCATACCATAGTTATAGGACTTAATATATAGCTAAAATTGTAGCCCCTTAAAACTTCTCATTCTTAGAGAGAGAGAGAGGAGAGAGGTGATCTGTGTACAGAGGCATGCGTGCTACATATTGGGATAAACAAATGTCTCAGCTAGATAGTAATATGTGTATATATAGTCCAGCGTTAGCACAATAGCTTTAATTGCTATTCCTGATGACATTCAAGGTACGAAGGAGCTATAGCGGATTACAAACCGGCAACCGAGGCATCATCAGGTCAATATGCAGGACTACAAACCAAGCTCACAAAGGCAGAGGAGAAACATGCGAGCCTTCAAGAGCAGCTTGAAGCAGCAATCAAGGGGGCATCCGAGTGGCAGACTAAGTACGAGCATGTATTCGGAGAACGTAGATCAGCAGAAGAGAGGCATAAGTCGATGCTGCCTTCCAGAGCAGGTATGGTGACATACTTACTCGTGTATGTCGTATGTATGTGTTTGTGGTATTTGTAAACTGCCATCTGGGCGTATCTGCTGGATAACGTATATATAAGTTTGCCTATATGCATATCATTCACTACATTTGCGTATACAAATATATGCATTTGCTTATCCCTATTATAAAATATATGTGTGTCAGTGTGATGTGTTGTGTGTATGTATGTACATGTGTGTTTATATGCGTTTGTATGTCTGCATGTAGTAGTGCTCTTTTTTTTCTGTATATGTTTATGCATAAACAAAACTTGTACAAACATATACACGAGAGATATCAATTGCTCACGATAGATATATTGCAGATGTAGTGCTGCTCGTCCAGCAGCTGCAGGTGAGCAATCAGACTTGGCAAAAGAAGAGGCGAGACGGAAGCATGATACTGTTCTTACCGAGGCTCGATCTACTGCCCATCGGTATACTATCTCCGTGAACGTGGAAGTAAGCAGCAGCAACAAAGAGAAGACGCTTTGAGAGCCGAGTTCACCTCCACGCTCTCAGGTATCTTGTGTGTGCATGTGTGCGTGTTTGGATGAGCATGCGTCGGTAAGTCATGTACCTTGTCAGTTTTCTACTTATACATGGGTGCGGTACAAATATTTTGTATGTATGACTTTGGTGGAATGTGCATACCAAAACATAAACTTTTGTATGATATGTGTGATATGATATATGTGTTCGCTCTGAATACACATATTGGTCACACATTCTCTTCCTATGCGTACACAGCTGATTTTCTTTTAATTCTCCAGGAGGCTTTGCTAAATGAAATCCAAGAAAAGCTGTATTCACTTATATGTCAGTAAGGTCGCTTAATTTCACTTGCAATAAAACGTGCATAGAGATGTATACAACTTGATCTTCTTTGAACAGGATGCATTATCGAAAGCAGAATCTTTAGAGAAGCGGCTAGACGAGCGTGAACATGAAATGGAGGTGGCTTTGGAGGATAGGTATTTAGCACCGTTATTTTGTATAATGAGATAAAGATCTGTGTGTGTGCCTGCGTGCCTGCGCTCTTTCTTACGATGATGACGATTACGATTTATATACATGTTAGACTTTAGAGATGGCTTGATTAGCTGTCTATGAGAATCGCAGTCGTTATATGAGCAAAACTCTCTCTCCCTATGTGTGTATCCTCGTATGTTTGTGCTATTTTGTCATGTACATTTTAGACTTTGCTGATGGTGTGTGTGTGTCTCTTTTTATTATATGCAAACGTTAATACAATAGCATGTACTACATTATATAGTTAATAGTGAAATCACACGCACGGTGTGCACAGAGAGTACAGTTCTGGAGGGCTTCGGAGAGAGCTGCACACTCAGAGGCAAATGCAAGGGCAGAGAGTTTGTCTGTTCAGCTACAGAATGTACAAGGGAAGGTAGATGCTTTGCAACATGAACTTGCAACTTGACTGCTCTCGAGACTAAGTTAAGAACTCAGCAGAATATACAGAGAGAAGAAAGCGAGGCTCGGATGATAATGAGAAGGAGAACCTAGAGGTTTGTGTATATGCGTACATATAGAGTCATACTTGATATTAAGTGTGTGTGTGTGTGTGGTGTGTGTGAAGAGAGAGAGAGAGAGAGATTGTGCAGTATACATTGTTTGTATGTGCGTATAGATTTGAACAATGTAGAATCATACTTGATATTAAGTATGTGTGTGGATGTTGTGTGTGTGTGAGAGAGAGAGAGAGAGATTGTGCAGTATGCATTTTTTGTATGTATGTATAGATTTGAACATGTAGCCAGCTAAAGATGGTTTAGCTGATGATGCTGTGTGTGTGTTTCTAGTCATGTATACTACATAGACAGTTTATATGTTGTTTCCTGTAGCGAACACCACACCTACGGAGAGCAGGGGCAGACAGCACGTTTGGACTTGAATATTGACAACGTGAGTTCACAGGAGTTCACACTGGGGGAGAGTGTAGACGATCACGCGAGCACGGAGCATGAGCAGGACTATAGAAAGCTGACTATAGCTCAGCTTAAACACAAACTGACGGAGGCTGGCTATGGTGCCCATGTGCTGCAGCTCAAAACAAATGCACCCAAAAAGGGAAATACTTTCTCTCTACGAGAAATATGTTCTCAACAACAACGACAATGCAAACATCAACAATCCTTGACTTGACGGTAAATATGTGCTTGTAATAGACATACAACACTCGATAATTGAGTATACGTCTCTCTCTCGGTCGTAACTCCTGCATAATATATACACACACACACATGTAGAAAGAGAGAGAGTCTTGTGTCACAAGAATGGTATGGAAGTATGTTATTAGACAAATTTTATGTATACTTTTTAACTGAATATTATTAAAATCGACAATAACAACACAGGTGTTATGGCTTTTATTATATTTATCCTTAAATATATTTAAGGAAAAATTACATTATACTCTTAAAATTTAACATATATACCCTTACAAGTTTTATATTTACATATATACCTTGAAACTTTAATTTAAAACGTCATAAATTTCAAAATTAAAAAATTAAAAAACATTTTTAAAAAATTAATAAAAATTTATAATTAATTTGTATTTTATTATATTTAGATTCAAAATACAACCTATTAAACATATATATCATTATAATATAATTATTTTTTAAAATATTTCATTTTGTACTATGATAATTTTTTGACATTTAACACTTAATTATTTCATTTGTAATATTATGAATTGAAAATATATTTTTATTTAATATTATTATTTTAAATATCAAAATATTATGATTGAAGTTTTTAAAAGATATATATGTAAATTTATAATTTTTAAAAGGGTATATATGTAAATTTATAATTTTTAAAGGGATATATATGTAAATATGATAAATTTCAAGGGTATAAATGTAATTTTCTTTATATTTAAACTATATATGTGTGAGTGTAAGAGAAATAAAAAACTTATAAATAATAAATTTAACTTTGTAACTTTTTTTTTCAAAATGTTTTCCTTATATATATGTGTGTCTGTATAATAAAATTATAATTTAATATTCTTAAAAATTGATTATTAAACTTTATAAAAGGTTTTAATTTATACTTTCCTTAAATATTCATAAAAAAATGTAATTTTGAATAAATTTTTTTTGAAGGTGTTGTTTGCATTTCAATTTTTTATTTACTTAAATAAGTGTTTGTGTTAAGTGATTTTTATTTTTCATTTGTTTTAATTTGTTTAGGAACACTTGCCTCATTAAAACATGTATAAGAAATTAAAAGGGAAATTAATATTTTCTTAATTTTAAATTTTTTTTTAAAGGTATATTTTTTTAATCTTTTTTAATGAATATGCACCAAAATTCCATTTTACATATGCATTTAAATAAAAAAAGCTTGTTAATTCAAAAATGTATTAACTATAAAGATCTTAATTCATAAGGAATTCACATTTTAATTCTTTTTTTTTTTTAATGTTATAACAATAATAAAGAAAAACCCATTGTGCAAATTATCTTTTATTTATAATTTAGATTATTGATTATACAAATTTTGTATCGACCACATGTATAGTGAAATTAAAAGAGGTATAAAAGCTAATTGATAACATTTATAAATTAATAAATAAATTTGTTAATCAAATGTGCCATGTATAAGTACAAATATCAAATGCGTTAAATTAAGAGTTTTCCTTTGTAAAAGTAAAAAAACAAAAATTTTTATAACTTATATAAGTTATGCATGTATTTATTTAATTTTATTATATATATGTATCATAATATTATGTCTTCTTCTGGTTAATTCAACATCTCACGATAAAAAAAATTTATTTACATATGGTATATTCTATTAGCATACAAATGTTATGTATAACTCATGTCATATTGCGAGCTAAAGTTATAAAGTTTAGTAAACATTTGCAATGGTCAGGCACATGAATCCAGATCGGTGGCTGAGGAAGAAGAGCTCGCAACACTTAGCAAGAGAACGTGATACCCTCCTAAAAGAGCTCGAAAAGGCTCGACTAACTGAACAAGTTAATATTCACTTATTATAGCTTTCTTATTTGTTGTGCTTAGGCTCTTCGGATTGTCTGTCATCTAGGATCAAGCCACTGCTCTGGTTTTTTACGGCGAACCCTAATTAAAGTTTTTTTTAACCTTAAGCCACTGTTCTATTTTGCTTAAAACCCTAAATTAAAGATTTTTTGTGTATATAAACGTAATTTCGGATAGTATTTGCCTTTCAATTTCTCATTTATTTAACAGGTGTGTGCGTTTCGTTACTGTTTTTCCTCCTCTGCTTAAATATGTTTATGGTTCGGACTGTTGATAGCGTGCAGGAGAGCTGTAAGGAGCTAATAGACCATGCTCGCATATCAATGGACGAGTGTGTGGATCGGATCTGTGAGCGTGTGGGGGTAGAGATCAAGCGCACCAAAGAAGGAGTTCCCTTCGTGAAGATACAAGAGATGATGATTTGCTTTATTATAAGTTCTAAAACTTATATAAGCTACACAGGTGTCTCCTTGAGAAATCACCTCGGCAGGAAGCAGTTCGACGCACACTCTGATGATCACTCGCTTTTTCCAGTTTATGAGCCCTCAGAGGATTCGCCACCGCCGAAGGAGAGAGAAATATGTATTAACCTGTAATTCTTTAATTGTTTATATATATATATATATATATATTATATATACACACGAGTTAGAAATATATCTACACACACATACAGACCTTTAAATTCATGATAAGTGTACGGAAGTACCCTTTTACACACACATATAGACCTTTAAATTCATAATAAGTGTACGGAAGTGCCCTTTTCAATATATTGAAAATCTCTCTCACACACACACGCACACGTACGCACATGCATACGCATGTAGAGAGAGAGCATATTTACGTACCAAGTATGAACAACCAGGATTCTGTCCTTTGTCGAACACTTGCCTACTGGGTGAGCATTTGTTTTATTATTTTAAAACAATTAATTTCTTTTTAATTGTTTTTTTTTTTTAAAAATAAAAAAATCTATATAGGAATGAAACAGGATTATTCTATGGACTAGACCTTGGAGGGACCAACTTTCGAGTTCTTAGACTTCAGCTCGGTGGAAAGGAGAAGCGCAGGAGTATGAGGTTGTCTCTATACCTCCAAAACTCATGGTCAGCAGTAACGAGGTAAATAATCTTAGTTTATTTATTTTTATTTAAGAATTAATTAAGTAATTTGTACATACATATAAATATATAAATACTTTAATAATGCATAATTAGAAAACTACAAATCAGGTGTAGATCATTGACTGAACTATATACATATCCATTTTATTATTTAGCTAGATTTGCTCAGTCTAGCCTAGGATTCGTCCTTGATCTCGAATATGTATATTTAAATTAGTAAACGTATTGCATGTATATACACCGTATAAACTTAAACCCTAAACCCTAGTACTTTTATTTATTAGTAAATATAATTTATAATAATATCATATTATAAATAAATTAAACCAGAATGTACGTTTGTATATAGGTTTGCGTACAGTAAGGTTCACCAACTTTGTGTACGCGGGTGGGTAGATGTCGACGTCCAACGGAAATATCCTCCGTTACATAAATATATGTAATAATGATTTTGTGCTTGCATTGAGGGTTTAGGGCATAAATTAAATTTAGTATGGTTATAGTTTAATATTTTCTCTCTCTTTCCTGCTATGAGCGATCCTTCCCACGATCATGGCGCTACATTGGTCGGCCTCGAATTTCATACTCTTTCTTCTCATGATATTGTAAGTATGTGTGGGTTTATTATTATATTCTGTGAAAGATCGACTTTTTTCGAGAAATCGGCATTTAGTATTGAAAAATCGTCATTTCTCAATGTTTTCTGTGAGAAATCCGCATTTTTCAATGAAAAATCGGCATTTTTTAAGGTTCTGTGTGCAAAATTGATGTTTTATGTTGAAATCCGCATTTTCCTAAGGTTTTATGTAGAAAATCGACATTTTGATCATAGATTCTGTGTACGGTTGCATTTATGTCATTCTCCGATGAATGAGATTCGCATTAGATTATATACATGAAGTTTTCTATGAAAAGTTAGCATTTTCAGCTGATATTATATACTCTCTCTCACACACACGGATATATATATGTTTGTATGTATGGGGAGCTTGTGTATACATTTATTACAGATATAGTCTGTCGGATATATATTATCACTTGTCTTATATATGTCCTGTCGCTTCTTGCATTCATTATGTATACGGCTCGTATAAGCTATGGAACTCATATAGCTCGGCTTACAAAACAATTTTATACATAGCATACGGACATTATATATGCATATATTTTTATAGAATACTCTGAGGATAGTGATCATTGTGCTTTTCAATGTATGTGCGTGAATTATGTTATATGTTCACACACACACATACATATATATATATATATATATATATATATATATATATGATGTATGTAAGCACTATATATTAATACACATTACTTTCAAGATACAGCGAAAATACTATTTTAAAGTAACGGATGCCTTTAAAGCGTTTCACATATAAACATTCTTGCCTTTATATGCATTTCTTAACTGCGTATGTCATATACAGATTTGTGTATGTACACATGAAGTAAACTCAAAGCATTATATGTGATATTGATTTATATGTTTATAACACATTTATGTATATATGCCTGCATATATGTAAACATTTATGTATATACGCTAAAACTGATGGAATATGTTCCTGGCAGATAAAACGCTCCATTTGTGAGGTGAGAAGTATCAAAGCTTTAAACAATAACCGTTTTGGGCTTCCACACTATGACGATTACTGTGCTACTTGTGGTGCCAAAAGGACGGATACCTCTAACAATGCATGTCAGGGTACGTATATTATGTGCGCATGTGTGTACTTCATATGTAAATTTATATACCTATATAACTCAATATACTCATGCTTAGACTGTTCTTATACATGTAATGTACATATTTAGGAGCAAAAAAATAAACCTCAGATGCATAAGAAACGCTAAATATGATACTCATGCATAATGTGAAGCTGCACCTATGTGACTATTCACTGATGATTTATTCCAATGCGTATACACATGTGAAAACACGTATTTACATGTGTATACGTGTATATTGCAGGGCACTCTGGACATGTTGAGCTACCAGTTCTTGTGTACCACCAGGATCGTATTGTTGCACTTGACAAGATACTTAACCGGGTTTGCTTACACTGTCTCAGGTTAAAGGATCTAAAGAAGAAACGCAAGTTCCAGGTAAGAATTTACTATTAAGTATCATGGTGTAGGAAAGGGGAGTGGGAGGGGAGGGGAAGGGAGAGAGTTTGCGTATAAATACATATTGTCACTGTTAGCCAAATACATAGTTTATGTCTAGTTATTTGATTAACTGATATTCACTGTCGTAGTTTAAGTCTGTAACACTCATAATAATTGGTTTTTCCAGCCAGCTAAAAGGAGTAATGAACATGTTCAAGAAAACCCTACTAATATAGATGAAGCTAATGGAAATAGTGGTAATTTAAAAGACCAAGTTGTACCCGATAGTGAACCAGAAGACAATGCGTGCGGTGGTAAGTTAAATTACTTGCTGATGGTCTATACACACACACACACACACACCCGCAAACATCTAACCATGCTATCACTTGATATTAACTTATTCTTATTAGACTATGTATATATATTTCTTATGCAGGAAACTCTCCGAGCACATTATGTAGCACACACAACTCTGTTGCAATTCCAACACATGAAGCTCCACGTCAAGTTGTTCCAGACAGTGAGGAATGAAATGGATATTGATAATACTAAAGTAAGACCGGTATCAAAACCAGCAGAAGTGGCTAATATTGATAATGTCAACGCCGATCCTACGGTGAACCCAGCCGAAGAACTGAACGACTTTCATGAAGATAACCAGGTACTTCATATATTTTATACACGTTGTATATGTATAGGATACTGTATGAACGAAGTCATCTATAACTATAGTGTGTCTAGTAAACGTTTTATATGTAGTCGTGCGTATACATATCCTATTTGTATCCGTATGAATGTATCTCTATGGAGTAGAATGACATAGATACAGAGTATATGGTATATGTATAGTACATGAGATAGTGTGCTAAATATACATGCTATACAAAAACTATACTATAATGTGTATGATGCTTGTGTGAGAGTAACAATCATTTCCCTAGTAGCTTGTATTTCCACGAGTTTCTTCGGATAGTGTATACATATATCTACTATGTTTGCGTGTCTCTGTATATTGTACTTATAGATTTATGTATACGTCCCTCTCCCTGTCTCTGTGTGTGTGTGTGTGTGTGTGTGTGTGTGTGTGTGTGTAGAAACTCTTGTAGCTATATGAACACCAGTACGTGCATATATTTTAGATGCTTAAATATACAGAGTATAACACACTGCACATGTATATCTATTGTAACTATTATAGCTAAGGTACGTATTTAATTACAGTTAATCTACAAATTTTATAGTTAAGATGTAATATGTAGAGCAGTATAGAGATTCTTCTATTATGTGAATAACAGTCCTTAAGGAATGTTTATTGCTACCTAAAATAGTTTATGTCATATGATAATACGTAACAATATACAAATATGTTTTGACAGGACAATGGAATCTGTGGCTTCTGCGATGTATGTACCTAATACATATTTACACACACACAATGCATTAATCACACATACACGTTAATAAGGTTTATGACGTATAGGGAGATGTTTATCCTAACCTGAAGGTTAAACTTTTGGACAAACAAGTTGGTAATGCTGTTGCCCGGGTACTTCTTGTTGAGATTGATAAGAAGTACCAAGCACGGAGATTCCAACTGATTTACAAACTAAGTTACTGAAGGATGATATAACAAGACGTTGGAGATCAAAATTTCTAGACCCCAGAGAGGTAATTATACTTATGTGTATTTGTTATTACACTTGTAATATTTTGATGTAAAGGCTCTTCGAATGCTGAGGCGCATATCTAGTGAGACTATTGAAGAGCTTGAGAAGGAAAACGTTTATTTAAGAGAACCAGAGGACTACTTCATTAAAACACTCCACGTACCTCCCAATTGGATGCGTTACACTAGCGAGGAATTCTATCTTCAAGTAACTCTCTCTCTGTGTGTGTACGCGCGTGCGCGCGTATGTGTCTGTTTCTGTGACCGTGCGAGTTGTATTATTGCTTCAAGAAATTTATACTTAAGCAAAGGACAAAAATCATAAGCTATCATGTTTTATATATAATATAGCTATGTGATATAATATCTTTACTTTTTTTTATACAGGATGAGCTTTCTAAACAAATCAAATCAACATTGAAGACAATCAAATCAATTGTGTACGCTCGTAATGATCAAGAAGTTCCTCAAGTCAATGAGCAACGTGTTTGGGAGCTTCAATGTTCTGCATTTCAGTGTATTCGTGCAAACCCAGTAAGCTATATACACTTGAGCGTGCGTTGTGATACTTCATATCGTTAGCATGTTTACGTGGATATGCAATTAAACTTTATCGATATTGTTTAATTTATAACACGCACATACTTCATATGTATATTATAGATTCCACATTTCTTATATATGATTGTTTTATAAACAGTTATTTAGGAGATCTTTGGATTCAAACTCTCAAACTGGGTTAAAGTTTATGAGAAACCTAGCAGGAAAAGTTGGCGGCTGCTGTGCGCGTGGCGTAATCCGAGGGGATCCATTTCTCAGGGTCGAGGAGATTGGAGTCCCATCTAAACTAGCGGCAGCGTTAGCCATTCCTGAAACAGTCACACCCTTCAACATCGAAATATTGCAAAGGTGTGTGTGTGGTGGGTGGTGGGTGGGTGGGTCGCATGAGCATATAATGTCTCCCTCTCTCTCCCCCTCCCTCCCTCCTCTCTCTCTCTCTCTCTCTCTCTCTCTCTATATATTATTATATTTATATATATATCTGTGTGTGTGTGTATACATGGCTCCTGAAGCTTCATGCATATATACATATATGCTGAATCATAAATATGTTATTAAGCTCACTCTTGGATATTAATATGCAAATAAAACGACTTGATATACTTATGTACTGTTATGCAAATGTATTTGTATGTATTCTAATGAGACTGTATATGTAGACATACACGTACTCTTACAAAGTATAATACATATACTATGTATATCTCTATGTACCCACACATACGCTTGGTTTTGAGTGTACGTCTGTAGTTACGTAGAGAACGAGCAGGGTGAAATTTACGAGATGGAGAATTTCTACGTTATGGACACGGCTTGAACGCAACTCTAGAGCCGGGGGACATTGTATACAGGAGTTTAAGAGACGGTGACCAGGTTTACATAAATCGTCCGCCAACTTTCCATAAGCATGCATTACTAGGGCTCAAGGTGAAACTCCTGGGTGACAATAATGTATTCTCTATAAGTCCACTTATCTGCCCTCCAATCTTTGCGGACTTTGACGGAGACGCAATTCATGTCTTTCTCGCTCAGTCAACCTTGGTATGTATTGTGTCTTGTGTGTATTATCTATATTATAGATCCGTAATACATACTCTGTCATTGTTATGTCTGTATTTATGTGTCATTGTTGTAATATACATGTTACATTTATGATATACAAGGTTACACTTAAGATAGATAAGTGTAGCAGAATCTGAGCTATGTATATAGTCCTGAATACAACCCTATCCGTGACAATGCATGTATGTCTATGTATGTGTGTGTATAGTCGATGGTATTAAATGGACTCACATTTTATGTCTTGTATTATGTAAACAATATAGTAGCGGAGTTATTTATATCTCTACATAGTACATAGACAGATATATATAGTAGGATTTACCCTGTATCTACACATGAAAGTACGTACGTGATATATATGTATATATGTATGTACAGACAAATAATAGGTATCCAAATTGGAGTTATAACGCTGTAATAAGCTATTTATCCGTTGTATGCTTTATGTGCATCATGCATAGGTATCTACATGCAAATATGCTGTTCTTGTTCTAGGATATAGTTATAATGTCAATGTATGCTTATCTGTTATCATGTTACCTGTTTCTATTTGATTAAATGTGACACGTTATTGTCTTGTATATAATATACTCATCGATAAGTAAATGATATAGTTAATGGTGGTCATCTGGCTTGTGATGCCTTAACACAGACACACACACACACACACACAACACTATATATGTTACAAGGACGTGTATAGGTCAAGGCCGAGCTTGCAGAGTTGATAGTTATCTCAAAGCAGCTGTTTTCATCACAAGGCGGTGGATCTATCATTGGTTTGATGCAAGACTCCCTTCTTGGTGCTCATCTTCTCACTAGAAACAATGTCTTCTTGCAAAAACTTGACGTCCAGCAGCTGCAGGTGCGTGTACGCCTCTATGTGCATATGTGTGCATAAATACCTATATATGATGTTTATAATCTGTGGACAAACTTAATAATACATTATATTTTTAGACTTTGACACTTCATTTATGTCTTTGTGTATCTTTAATACCGTTGGACTATACATATGTATGTAGAGCGAAGAAAGTCGTATTTGATGTATATATGAATATGGTGTAGTTTTTGCGTACACAAACATATAAATCGAAACGATGTGTAGATGTGGTGTGGAGCTCCTACAGTTCCAGTGCCAGCAATTGTGAAGGCACCGGGCTTAAAATCTCCACTGTGGACAGGTAAACAAATGATGGAAATGACACTTCCCAAGAGCTACAATTATGAAAGGTAGGTTTGTATATACAAACCCATGTGTGTTTTGTGGTCTAGGTGTATGTAATTTATAGGTGTGTGTGTGTGTGTGTGTGTGAGTGAGTGAGTGAGAGAGAGAGAGAGAGAGAGAGATGTATATTTGTATACATTTTACTGAGTTCGTTTGTTAAAGCTCGGACAAAAAAGTGTTGATTAGCAATGGTGAATTTTTGCGAGTTGATTCACGTTCGTCAGGCTGGTAGGCAAAAAAGGTATGTGTATTTTATATATATGTCATATTTACTCTTACGCATCTACGTTTAGCCTATGCAAGATGATGTATATGCACAGTGCATGTATGTGCTTTGACTATACTAAGCCAACATAGGTCTCTCTCTCTATATATAACACAGGCAGAGATCATTTTATACATATGTATAGACATTTGCAGCATTTTTACACCCACAGCCATGCTATAGCAGTTAAATAGGCATTCAACGGTATTACCCAGATGTTTAGTGCAGTAGAGTATAATAAATGCACGCCATACAGGTAATAGTGAAATTAAATAACGCATCTATGTGGCCTTGTGATGAAACTGATACACAGCTTGTAAGTAAAACAGGACTTGCGAGAAGCATATGCAAGCAGGTCGGTCCAGAGAAGACATTAGAACACCTTAATGATGCACAAGGAGTAATCACTGAGTGGATTACGGAGACAGGGTTTAGTGTCGGCTTATCGGACTTTTACCTTGTGGTGATGTCATCTCCAGGAGGAACCTAGAAGAGGAGATCCTGTCGGCCCTGGAGGAGGCCAAAGTATATTCCCTTGTCCATCAAACTCTCTGTGATCCCCTTGTTCAACTCCACAGCGTTTCTCAGCCCAGACATAGACAAAAACGAAGGTTCTCTCTCTCTGCGTGTGTAACATTTATATAGACATTCGCATAGATCCATACTTATGCGCCGTTTAAGGAGGCTCATGTTAGAATTAACAGCGTTTCTGAGCAGACAAGAGGAGAGAAACAAAACAACTTCCGGCTGTTTAAAACACCCGAGATGCGACAAGCTGCTGTCTCAGGTTTCCAACAGTCATGTCTGAGCTCGAGAAAATCATAGCGGTAGTGTATGTGTGTGTGTGCTTGTGGGTGTGGGTGTGGGTGTGGGTGTGATCCATGAATGCATAACATACCCAATTATATACCTATCTAAACATTATCGTACAGATATCCAAGTGACCATGCATATGTATAATCCAAGTTGAGCATTAAATGCGCGTGTTTAAAAATAAGGATGTTTTTATTATCTAGGTGCACGCTAGTGAAAACTATCAGAAGAATTCACTGCTTAAGATGGTTCATGCAACAAGTAAAGGCTCATTGTCGAAGATGATGCAACAAGGAGCGTGTTTAGGACTTCAACTACTACAAGGCGAGTTTTTGCAAGACAGAGTTAAAACGGGATTCCCACAGGTATGTATATATATACATACATATATACTTCAGTAATAGTTTGTATCATTTTATACATTATTACGAAGTTTAGAAAGTTAACCTGTGGACTTTGTTACGAAACATGAATTTACTGCAGTTAATTATGTATAGTTGTAATTAGTTAATGCTTATAAGTTAAATGGTTCATTAGGCTGCTCAACATGAGGCAGAAGGAAGGCTAACCTCTTCAGAACTATGGAAATGTATGGGCCTCGTGGAAAACTCTTTTCTGGACGGTCTAGATCCACGGGAGTTTTTCAACCATTCGATAGCCACAAGAAGTGCCAGAGCTGGTATTCAGGAGTGTGGGCATCTGTTTAGATTTCTCATGTGTTACCTCAAGATGTTCGGTCGGAGTACGATAGTACTGTACGATCTACATATGGAGGTACTAGATTCATGTGTGTATATATATACACACGTACTTGTGTAAGCTTGTTTAGATATATTTCTATGCACAATACATTGTATGTTGTCCAGGACATATATTTCAATTTACTTATGGCGGAGAGACGGAGCCTGGTGAACCAGTGGGTATTTTAGCAGCGACAGCGATAATAGAACTTATGACTTTTGACTCAAGTCTCTGCAAATAAGGAGCATCCTTTGCAAATGCTCAAAGTAATATTTTTACAAATTATTCTGTTCTCTCTCTCTCTCTACACACACACACACACACACATATAGACACACTTTAATCTATTCATTTTTTCACAGGACATACTGCAACCTTGTACAAATACTTTCAGAGAATATGATCGAAAAATTATATTGAAGTTGCCAAAAGTAACAAAGCCAGAGTGGGTAGCTCTCAAAGCACAAGAACACTTAAGACCGATAACGATACACATGCTCTCCTCAAAAACGTGGATTGAGTAAGTTTTATAAACAAAATGTTAATTTAATTAATTTATCTATTTTCAAATAGTTTAATATAACTTTAATTTGCTCTGAACATCAAAGCTTAAATATAAGGTTT
Organism: Selaginella tamariscina; assembly: GCA_003024785.1. Classification (NCBI taxonomy): domain Eukaryota; kingdom Viridiplantae; phylum Streptophyta; class Lycopodiopsida; order Selaginellales; family Selaginellaceae; genus Selaginella; species Selaginella tamariscina. The sequence goes on along the minus strand of PUQB01000634.1, from coordinate 58,429 downwards.
ATAGTTGTTTTATATAGCTTTAGTGTTACTACTTACGATGCGTAATTATGTTTCTTGTACTAGTGATGTATGTATGTTGTATGTATGTATGTATGTATGTACTCTCTCTATCTCTATCTCTCTATATATATATATATTGTTCTCTATATGTAGCATAATTTGATTTGCGTTCCTTCACGTGCAGATATGATTCTAATGAAAATGTTAAGACCAAATTAAAAGAGTTCCATGGGTTGCTTGCATTGAGCTTAAAACGGTGCGCTGTACTTAATAAATCCATATTTATAAACTTAAACATGATATACCTAAGATAAATACCATAGTATATATTATCACTAAGTAATGTAGTTAACGTTTTATAGCCGACATATGCATACACATTTAAATATGAAGGTGCCATATATTTGCCTGCTAGAATGTTAATGTTATTACAGGAGGCTCTAAAGAGGTGTGACTTAGACATAAATGCGATCGTTTCACGTCTCCAGAAAATATTTCCGATATGCTCTGATAATGAGTGTGTTCAAGGACTTCATTTTTACTCAAGGTTAGTGTCTTTATTTACTATATGCATATGTGTAACATTTACTATATACATTCAGGGTTCGTGGGAACACTCCTGTTCTATGTATGTTTTTTATAACATCACCTGACACTGACAATGACGAGCTTCATGAAAGAATGAAGACAGTTACTTTACCATATTTACTCGCAACTGTTGTCAAAGGTAAAACTACAAATATTGCAATCTCTCTCTCTCGTGTTAAGCACTGGCAGAGTTACACATGCGATGTGATGCTGTATATTATACAGCACAGTAGATATTATTACTGTGTTAACAGTAATTATATGCTTATGTATACCTTTGCATTGTTATTTTATTGTTTTTGTTATCAATATATACACAATACTCACACAATACATATTATTAGACATATTCATTTTAATTAACGTATTTGCTAGTATTTTCATAGGCTGTGAGGATATAAACTCAGTCAGGATAAACTGGGAAGACGAGCTAGCATTAGAAGTAATCCTAAACAGTTATGTATCAAAAAAGCGTGGAGTTCCGTGGCGAGTTGTTACAAGTGCGTGCGAATCCATAATGCATTTCTTAGATTGGGAACAAAGCACTCCTTACGGTACAAGAGGTGTGGTCGGTTTTTGGCATTGAGGCAGCATATCAACACCTTCTACAGGTAATATACATATACCTATATGTATGTATGTATTATGTATATATGTACATAGATATATGATGTATGCTCAATGATTGTATGTATATCTACATGTGTGGCATGCACCTATATAGGTATGCATGCATGTATATCCAGCACATATCTTCCAGTACATATATATACGCACTGAGTCTTATGCTTGAAGGCGTTATAAAGCAGCATATCCTGGGATGTATGTGGTGTATGTATAGAGGTGCCTTATGTATACGTAGGTTTATGTATGGGTATCTATCCTACGTATATGTTTTATATGTGTATGTATGTCCGTGCATATTTATATAGCTGTACATTTATGGATGTATATATATCTAGCTGGATATTGATTATACCGTATACATAGCTACACACACACACACACACATGCATATTGTGAATTATTCACTTGGTTACGCAGAAACTTAAACAACTGGCGAAACACTATGATAGAGTTATGAAGGTGGAACATTTGATGCTAATTGCTGATGTGGCATGTTTCTCTGGTGAGGTGGATGGATTTGTGGCCGGCGGATATGAAAAGAGTTTATCAAGAAGTTATCTGGCAGCTCAGCCCTGGCTCTTGCCACTTCAAAGGTACATAACATACAGTGCATATTACTACATAAACATAACAGAAAGACACACATAGAAATACATGCATATATACACCAGATATGTGTATACATACCTGTACATTTGGTTCTTTACATAGAAAGAGATCTTTACAGGTACATAACACAGATACACACACACGCACACGTATATATACACGTGTATGTGTTGCATGTATATCCTTTATATACACATGCATTTAATCTTGTATGTGTATGTCTCCATCAGCTATACACATTTAGTGCACATAAACACTATAATGTATACTATTGTTTTGTTTAGAATCCAGCAGCTGTTTTTGAATCTTGTGCAATGGATCGAAGTGTTGATAACTTGATTGGAGTGACGGAGTCATCCTTTTGTGGTAAACGGCCCTCGCTCGGCACTGGAGCTAATTTTCATCTTCTTATGAAAGAGGTGTGTATGTGTGTGTGCGTGCAAGAGTATAGATATGTGTTATATTTGTATATAATAAACATGAAATTTTACGGCTCTTACAAGTTTAGCAATTGTACATAATGCGTATTGGTTAATGAATGTTATATGAACACGAAGACTTAAATGTTAAGTGCGAATCTCTCTCTCACACACACGCACGCACGCACACCGTAGTTTTTAGAATTGTGCTGCTTAACTATCTTATCTTTACATGTATATACTATACTATTAAAACTACATGTCATGTGTATTACAGGAGAGAACGGATGAAGCCTTGTTTGCTGAAAATGTGGATTTCAACACATTCCTTCTGGCTACACAAAACTGTGATAATGCGCAGCCCTTCCAAAGTTCAAGGGTTCGAATACCAGAAGACAATCCCAAAGCGAATGTAGAAGAAGCCTGTGAAACCAGATCGAGACAGGCTCGTGAAGCTAGATTGAGACATGTGGCAGGGGCTCTTGAGACTTCGTTGTCTAGTGTGGAACAGGCTCGTGAAGTTACTTGGAAGAACATGGAAGAGCTTTACAGCGAACTACGGGAACTCCTATATAAGAGGTACATAGTCATCGTTAATTAGTCAATTATCCGTTATTAATCTTATATAAGTAGTATAGTAATAAACTTGATAAATATGTTTACTTTCTGATATATTTTTACTATAGAGTGTATAAGCTTTGTACTAGAGTATATATATGTATAATTATATTAGATATTATTCTTTTATTAATTTTTTTGAATTCTTTGCAGTACGCCAGATTCTGTGCTGTCTAAGGAGAACGAAAGTATTGTGTTAAACGCCCTTAAACATCACCCAGACAGTAAAAAGAAGCTTAGCTGTGGAGTGAAACATTTAAAGGTGAACTTTATATGTCTCACATGTGTGTGCGTGTGTGTGTATATTATATCTATTATATAGTATATATATATATGGCCACTGTGTGTGTGTGTATAGAGAAAGAGAGGAGGGGGGAGGGTTATCTAATTATTATATTTGATAATAGTAATAATTCTATGATATACAGGTTGTATTCCATTCTGTGTACAAATGTAGATGTTTTTGCATCGTGCGTGAAGATGACACTGTTGATGACTTCTCATATCACAAATGTATGTTGGGGATGGCCGGTGGAGATTCTATCCTGATTAACAGATACAAATCAAAATATCAACAACGTAAACACGGTAATGTTATTACATTATATGTATTTTTAGTAAATGATATTGGTGTGTGTGTGTGTGCGTGTATGTGTGTGTGTTATAGACAGTTTGCATATTGCATCGTATCCTTATTCGTATAATTATTACTTTATATAATTTATTTTTGCAGGACTAAACTAATTAGCTAGTTTTGGAATATACTAATTACTTTTGACGCCAGTTACCCTGGAAATTATTAACTACCTATTTTATGTATAGTTTTTGCATTAATACTTATATATCGTAACAATGTTTTCCTTTATTGAGTTAAATTTAAATTTTAACAAATGATATAGAATTTCATAAATATATTGTATAACATTTCTATGATTAAAATGCCGATTTTTTACATAAAACCTTAGAAAACTGCGGATTCAACATAAAACATCGATTTTGCACACGGAACCCTTAAAAATGCCGGTTTTTCACATACAAACCTTGAAAAATGCGGATTTTTCACAGAAAACATTGAGAAATGACGATTTTCAATACTAAATGCCGATTTTTCGAAAAATCGATTTTCACAGAATATAATAATAAACCCACACATACTTACAACATCATGAGAAGAAAGAGTATGAAATTCGAGGCCGACCAATGTAGCGCCATGATCGTGGGAAGGATCGCTCATAGCAGGAAGAGAGAGAAAATATTAAACTATAACCATACTAAATTTAATTTATGCCCTAAACCCTGAATGTAAGCACAAAATCATTATTACATATATTTATGTAACGGAGGATATTTCCGTTGGACGTCGACATCTACCCACCCGCGTACACAAAGTTGGTAAACCTTACTGTACGCAAACCTATATACAAACGTACATTCTCTGGTTTAATTTATTCATAATATGATATTATTATAAATAATAGGGTTTAGGTTTAAGTTTATACGGTGTATATACATGCAATACGTTTACTAATTCAAATATACATATTCGAGATCAAAGGACGAATCCTAGGCTAGACTGAACAAATCTAGCTAAATAATAAAATGGATATGTATATAGTTCAGTCAATGAATCTACACCTGATTTGTAGTTTTCTAATTATGCATTATTAAAGTATTTATATATTTATATATGTACAAATTACTTAATTAATTATTAAACAAAAATAAACTAAGATTATTTACCTCGTTACTGCTGATCATGAGTTTTGGAGGTATAGAGACAACCGCTTCATAATGCGCTTCTCCTTTCCACCGAGCTGAAGTCTAAGAACTCCCTTCCAAGGTCTAGTCCATAGAATAATCCTGTTTCATTCCTATATAGATTTTTTTTATTTAAAAAAAACAATTAAAAAGAAATTAATTGTTTTAAAATAATAAAACAAATGCTCACCCAGTAGGCAAGTGTTCGACAAAGGACAGAATCCTGGTTGTTCCTACTTTGTACGTAAATATGCTCTCTCTCTCCATGCGTATGCATGTGCGTACGTGCGTGTGTGTGTGAGAGAGATTTTCAATATGTTGAAAGGGCACTTCCGTACACTTATCACGGAATTTAAAGGTTTATATGTGTGTATAGATATATTTTTAACTTGTGTGTGTGTATATATATATATATATATATATAATATATAAAATATATATATATATATATATATGTTTATATATATAAACAAAATTTTCATTAAAGAATGTTAGGTTAATACATATTTCTCTTTTCGCTCATGGATTTCTTCGGCAGTGGCGAATCCTCAGAGAAAGAAGCTAGTGATCATCGGAGTGCGCATCAATTGCTTCCTGCCGAGGTGATTTCAGGAGAACCTGTGTAGCTTATATAAGTTTTAGAACTTATAAGCAAATTATCATCTCTTGTATCTTCACGAAGGGAACTCCTTCCTTGGCGTTTGATCTCTGCCCCGCGCGTTTGCAAGTCCGATCCACACACTCGTCCACTGATCTGCGAGCATGGTCCATTAGCTCCTTACAGCTCTCCTTGCAGCTCTCCTGCACGTGATCAAAGCAGAGGAGGAAAAACGCAACGAAACGCACACACCTAAACAGATGAGAAATTAGGAAAGCAAACAACATCCTATTCCCTAAGAAAATCCTATCGAAATTGCGCTTATATATACCAAAAAATCTTTAATTTAGGGTTCTAGGCAAAACAGAACAGTGGCTTAGGGTTAAAAAATTTAATTAGGGTTCGCCATAAAAAAACACGACAGACAATCCGAAGAGCCCAAGCACAACAAATAAGAAAGCTATAATAAGTGAATATTAACCTGTTCAGGCCTTTTCGAACTTTTTAGGAGGGTATCACGTTCTCTTGCTATCATTTCTACCTGCCTTTCTGCCTTCTCTATTCATGCTAGTCTCTCCATTGCAGTCATTTGATAATGCTTTGCCTCCGGACGTAGTGTTGCAAGCTCTTCTTCCTCGGCCACCGATCTGGATTCCTGTGCCTGACCATTGCAAATGAAATTGTTAAATATTAAGTTTATTGAACTTTTAACTTTTGCTCGCAATATGACATGGGTTATGACACAACATAGTTTACGTACTAGTATGCTAGTAGAATATACCATAATATTTGATGTTAAGAAAATTAACGGTTGAAGCATGATAGTCACTCTATACTTATGAAGAGGTGTTCTTATTTGGCAAGTAAATATACGTTATACAAAGATGTTGGCCAGAGATGCAGCTCACAACACACTCATAGAATCGTTTTATGGAACTGAAGCTTAGCCTTCAAGTCACTCACAACACGCTCACTTTGCTCCAGCTTTCCTTGGATTTTATTTAGCAAAGCCTCCTGCGGAAACAAAAGAAAATCAACTACCCATGGAAGAGAATGTGTGACATATGTGTATTCAGAGTGAATACGTATATCAATCCATACATATCATACAAAATTTTATGAGCACAGCTAAACATATATTTGTTGGTATACACATTCCGCCAAAGTCATACATGTACAATATTTGTACCACACCCATGTATAAGTAGAAAACTGACAAGGTACATGACTTACCGACGGATGCTCATTCAAACACACGCACACATGCACACACAAGATACCCACCTTTTGTGAGAGTGTGGAGGTGAACTCGGCTCTCAAAGCATCTTCTCTTTGTTGCTGCTGCTTACTTCCACGTTCCTGGAGAGTAGTATACCGATGGGCAGTAGATCGAGCCTCGGTAAGAACAGTGTCATGCTTCCGTCTACATTCCTGCCGAGTCTGATTGCTCACGTGCAGCTGCTGGACAAGCTTCAGCAGCACTACAGCTGCAATATACCTATCGTGAGCAATCGTACATAATATATCTCTCGTGCATATGTTTTATACAAGTTTTGTTTATGAACATATACAGAAAAAAAGAGCACTACTACATGCAGACATACAAACGCGTATATGTACATACATACATACATGACACACATATTTTATAATAGGCGTATACACAAATGTAGTGAATGAAATGCATATAGGCAAACTTATATATACGTTATCCAGCAGATACGCCCAGATTACAAATACCACAAACACATACATACGACATACACGTGTAAGTATGTCACCATACCTGCTCTGTAAGGCAGCATATTCCGACTTATGCCTCTCTTATGCTGAATAGCTCCCTTATATATATATATATATATATAGAGAGAGAGAGAGAGAGAGAGAGAGAGAGAGAGAGAGAGATCTGTGTGCGTGTGTGTTTAGGACTGTATATAATCTCAGCTTAAAATGCTAATTTTTCATAGAAAACTTCATGTATATAATCTCATTCATCGGAGAAAGACATAATATTAATAAATGCAACCGTACACAGAATCTATGTAAGAAATGCACTATTTTAATAGTGTAAGGTAACTAAGATAAATATAGGTGTTTGTGGTTTTTATAATAGTAATATAATTAATTAGTAATTTACTACATTTATGAGAGAAATGGAAATTTGTATTTTATTTAATTCCTTATGTATGTTGTATTTAAACCATATATCAATAACAGATGCTAAAGAAGTAATTAAAATTTACTACTTTATTTAAGTTATTTTAGTCACCTGAACAATCTCTCACTCTCTCTCTCACACACACACACGCGCACGCATACACACACACATGGAACTTATTTACTTGAGCACCTGGAAGTAGCAGAAAGGCAAACAAGGGCAGTTAAGGGTGATTAAGGTCAAAATTAAGGGTTAAGATGTTTTATGTTGCGGAAATGCCACAGAAATGTGCAGAAGCGCTTCTTCTGTTTCAACCGAGCTATCACACAAGCAGAGAATGCATGTCTACAAAGCCTCTCAACAGCTTCCGACTACGCCCATATCATCCGGAGATGTGGGAGCATGAAAGACCTTGCTCAAGGTAAGCGCATCCATGCCTACATTCTGGATACAGGAGCTTCTTTTGGGATTCTAGTCGATAATCTCCTTCTGGAGATGTACTCCAAGTGTGGGGATCACGTTTCTGCAAGGTTTGTGTTCGACCGGATGCACCACAAGAACTCATTCTCATGGAACATTCTCATCTCTGCATATGCCCAGAATGGGCATCCCCAGGAGGCAATACAAGTCTTCAGGACCATGCTTTGTCAAGGTTTTCTTCCGGACAGAATCACCTGCATTTCGGTACTCGAGGCGTGTGGTGCACTGGCTGACTGGAAGCAAGGGAAGAAGCTAAACGATAGCTTTGTATCAGAGTTAGACATGGATGTGGTACTCGGGACAGCGGTCCTTACCATGTACAGCAAATGCAGGAATGTCTCAGAAGCAAAGAATGTGTTCGACTGTATGCCAGTCCGGAATGTAGTCTCTTGGAGTGCCATGATTGCTGCATATGCCCGGAATGGGTCTCCCGGTGAAGCTCTCGCTCTCTTTGTACATATGGAACATGAAGGTGTGAAGCCGAATGAGTTTACATATGTGAGCGTTGTAGATGCCTGTTCGGGGCTTGGAGAGCTGGAGAGGGGACGTACGATCCACGAGAGGATACTCTCTGCCGGGTTTGAATCCGATGTTATACTCTCGAACACGCTTATACACATGTATGGGAAGTGTAGGGAGTTTGAGCTGGCAAAAGCGTTGTTTGATGGGATGGAAACGAAGAACTCTGTTACATGGAACACGATGATTGCAGCATGTTCTCGACATGAGCTCTACAAGGAAGCATTTACATTGCTCGGGGAGATGGATTTAGAAGGACTGAAGGCAAACAAGGTGACGTTTGTGAGTGTGATAGACGCTTGTGCGAGCATGGAGGGGCTACAGGAGGGACGGCTCATCCACGAGAGTATTGCTCACGATGGTTTGGATACTGACTATGCAGTTGGGAATGCACTCATCAACTTGTATGGGAAATGCGGGTGCTTCCAACGAGCAAAACGAGTGTTTGAGAGGATCATTGTAAGGGATGAGATATCGTTCACAACATTGCTTGTGGCATATGCGAGACACAGGCAAGGTCGGAGAGCTATGGAGCTTCTCAAGAGAATGGACCAGGAGGGAGTGAAGCTGGATGCATTCGCCTTTGTGAATCTGCTTGAGTCTTGCATCAGCATTGCTACAGAAACTCAGGCTCCTGTTTCTTCTGAGGCACTTGCTTTGGGCGAGGAGCTGGATGACCGTATCGTGGAGAGCGGGGTTGTCATGGACTCGGTTCTTTCTACGGCCCTTGTTGATATGTATGGGAAATGTGGGAACCCAGAGGCAGCTAGGAGGGTGTTTGATCGGCTTTCACCCAAAAGCAGAGACACGAGCGTGTGGAATGCAATGCTTGCAGCATACGTGCTGCGTGACCAAGGGAAAGAAGCTGTGGGGCTCTTCAGAAGGATGAACCTGGAAGGAGTGTGTGCAGACAAGGTGAGTTTTCTCTGTGTTCTAGAGGCATGCTCCAGTGTTGCAGCTCTTGGACTAGGCCGAATAGTCCGTGGCCGGACAGTGGAGTCTGGATATGAGTCCGATGTGCCACTTACAACAGCAGCCATGAACATGTACTCAAAATGCGGGAGTTTAGCAGACGCCGAGGAGGAGTTTAAGAGGGCTTGTCAAACCACGAGTGGAACTGACGTGGTGATATGGAGTGCCATGGTTGCAGCTTATTCTCAATTCGGACTCTCCAAGGAAGCTCTCCGTTGCTTTTACAGAATGCAACAGGAAGGCGTGAGGCCGGACGATGTGAGCTTCGTAAGTGCCATCTCCTCGTGCAGTCATGCAGGCTTAGTCGGTGAAGCTGTTCGTCTCTTTACCTCGATAGGGACTGACTATGGGATTGCACGTACCGAGGCACACTATGGATGCCTGGTTGACGTTCTCAGCCGTGCGGGATGGCTTTGGGAAGCCGAGAAGGTTATCAAGAAGCTGCCTTTCAAACCATACCTCTCTACCTGGATGACGTTACTGAGTGCCTGTAGAACATATGGTGACCTCAACCGTGCCCGTCGGCTTGCCCTGCAGCTGTCTTATCTTCGTCCGGATGTTGGTGCTCCGTACGCTCCTTGCGGATATTTTCTGCCTCAGTAGGAAGTGGGACAATGTACCCAATGCTAAGCAGAGTTTAGTGGACAGGGGATTCATTAAGCAACCTGGTTGCAGCTGGATTGAGATTCATGACAAGGTTTACGAGTTTTTTGCAGGGGATAACACACCGGTTCCACGGAGGAAGAGGTCTTTGCGGAGCTTGAGAGACTGATGGTTGAGATACGTAAGGCTGGTTACGAGAGGGATCCCATTAAGAGAATCCATGACGCCGGTGAGACGGAGAAGAAGTTTTTGCTGAGCTATCATAGCGAGAAGGTTGCTGTTGTGTATGGATTGATAGCTACTGCAGCTGGGACTCCCCTTAGAGTTGTTAAGAACGTAGGTGTTTGTCAGGATTGTCATTCTGTAATCGAGTGTCTTTCCAAAGTTTGTGGAAGGGAGATTAGTGTCAGAGATAACAAGGGGTTTCATCAGTTTAAACATGGCATCTGCTCATGCCGAAGACTATGTACAACCAATACCTTTGATGGTAGACAATACAATGTAAGGAGCCGAGTTTCCAGGCTGCAGTTTCTTCACTTGTTCACCAGCCCGAGCCGCTCTCTCTTCGTCCCCGTGCATTTTACAGGCACCGAGTAGAGTCCTCCAAAGAACAGCATCCGGGTGATCAATCATCTTCGTAATAACACACTCGGCTTCTGAAAGCCACCCAGCTCTCCCAAGCAGATCGATCACACAGCTATAATGGGAGGAATCGGGTATAACCCAGTGATCTGTTTTCATCGAAGACAATAACTGTACTCCCTCCTCTAGCAACCCAGCATGGTTACACGCTGATAAAACTGTTATGAACACCACATTGTTCTTGTCCATCCCGGCTAAGTCCATCTCCTGTGAAAGCTCCAGAGCCTCCTTAACATGCCCATTCTGAGCATACACAGTAACCATTGACGTCCACGACACAAACGTCTTCCTGTCTCCGGTAAACTCAAACGCTCCCCATGCATCTCCAACGCTACCACACCTCCCATACATGTTCACAACCGCATTACACACTTTGATAGATGTGTTGCAAATGCCACTCTCGACTGCACACGCGTGTAGAGCCTTTCCATACCGAAGCTTGCTTTCAGACGCAAATCCTTCGAGTATACCTATGAAGGTCACCTCATTCGGAGAGACACCTGCAAGTCCATACTTGCAAATAAAACTAAGGCCTCTTCGATATGCCCTTTTTGGGCATATCCTGATATCAATGCAGTCCAGGGAACCACTGTCTTCATCTCCATCTTCTCAAACACGCTCCTTGCTTTCTCGATATCCCCACATTGTGCGTACATGTTCACCACTGCACTCATCAAAATCTCGTTCCGGTCCATACCCGATTCCAGTATTCTCTCATACACTGCCTCGGCATGTGAGATTTCACACAAGCCTGCGCAAGAGTCCACCGTGCTGACAAAGGTGACAACGTCAGGTTCTAAGCCATTCATATCCCACTTCTTGAAGAGCTCCAGTGCTTCCGTGAAATGCCCGTTCCTTGCATACGCTGTTATCATCGCGGTCCAGCAAACCGTGCTTACGTGAGGTATCCTCTTGAAGACTGACTCGGCCTCTCGAACACAGTTGCAGTTCCCAAAGAGATTCACCAGAGCAGTCTGTAAGAAGACATCATCACGACCGATTAAAGACGCTGCATGCTCGTGGATCCCTTTGCCTTCCTTTAACAAGCAGAGATTGGCACATGCTGCAACTATCTTTGTGAACTACTTTCAGGAGGAACTCCTTCGAGGTGCATATCTTTGAAGAGTCGTAATGCCTCGTATGGATGCCCATTCTGGGCATATGTAGTAATCATCGTAGTCCACGAGTAAAGATTGGGTTGGTGAATCTTGTCAAATAGTCTGCGTGCTTCCTCCACGCTTCTGCACTTGCCGTACATCTCTACCAGCTTGTTCATGAGGTATGTGTCGCTATAGTGATCTGGACTGCTTTTGGATATCAAGGCGTGAGCTCTCCTGGCTTCATGTAAATCCTTCCTCGATCCACAGCTGTGTAACAAGTCCAGTATTCCCGATCGCCCCATTTGCATGAAGCTTTCATCATCTGCATACTTGGGTTTTCTAAGAAACAATCCTTTTCTTTTGGGGATTTGCACATGATCAACAGAGATTCTCATTGCCACACTAGTTGAATACAAAGAGGTGCAGCGTTTAGGGTTTAACATGATATAAGTATAAATAGGCTTCTTCGTTCTCATGCATTGATTGTCCAGACACACTCTCCAAGTTGCAGTTGCCAATAGATTAAGGGAAAAGACTTACATTATAAACACAACCTAATCCAATATCCATTCCATTCTTTAACCTTCTTAAACCCCATGGAAGATTTGTTAGAAGTATTATAACTTCTCACTTAATATCATAAACCCAATGTTAATTGGCATCAACATCTTACTTACAAAATTTATTATATTGCATTCTTCTTTCGTTATACATGATTATGTTTAAGCATTAACCATTTGGGTAATGAAATGGGTTTAATCATAAATATTAGGGTTAATTTAGCTATTTAGGTCTTAGGTTAGGTCTAGAATGACATATGTGATTGATCCAGAAGAACCAGCGTGGGTGAGAAAGGTGCGGGGCCACGGAATGGGATGATTAAGAAATGCACCAGGAAGTTGAAATCACGTTTTTGGGGTAACACACCTCCTGATATACAAGCTCATATTGCGAGCTTCCTTCCATTGCCTTCTATATGCCGGTTTAAGACCGTCTTGGCACTCAACCAGAGTATTGTATCCAAACAGGAGTGGTACATACGGATTGGCCACGGCTGTATTCATTTATTGGATGGGACAGAAAAAGTCCCGTCTTGGAGAAGGTGAGTTTTCACATCCCCAGGGATCTCACTCGGTTGGACCACTACATAAGCTCTCTTTCGGTTTGTGGTTCGTCAGGATTGATACTTATCCACTCTGGTCTATCCGGCAGCCACGGTTTTGTTGCATTTGTATGCAACCCCCTTATGTTGAACAGTTGGATTCAGCTTCCTTCACCTCCGAATGTGACGTCCACTTACATGAGAAGCAGCATCATTTACCTGGGTATCAGGAACGAGGTACTGCACGGGGACACTTCATTGTTGTTTGCTTGAGAGGATTCCATTCGGACTACTCTCGTTTATACGAGATTGTAGTGCAAGTTTACGATTCCAAACAGGGTGAGTGGGTGTCCTCCAAGAGTGTTCCCATACCTTGCTTGGAGCGACTGGGGAGCTAGTTGTGAAGGGGAAGGGCTGTATGATTTTGAGAGAGGACAAGATTACATTCATCACAGCCTTGGAAAATGGGTTGAGATCGCTTAAGTCCGTGAATGTTTGGGACCCAACCGACATTATCACACTTGCAACTTGGACCACACTTCTTGAACATGTATCAACCCAGCTATAGTATGCTTTTGGATGAGAGGAAGTATGTTTTTCTTCGCAATTGTCTTTATGATAACGCATTGGTGTTTGCTGGAGGTAGTGTGTGTGTTCAAATTCATTTGCACATACATATTGGCTCTAACGCATCGGTTTTGTAGGTAAGATTGTGCTGGTGAATAAGATACCCGTGGGCAATGGGCGAGTAACATTGGGTTTTTTATTTTTAAATGACAACAATGAATGGCAAGTTTTAACAAGTTTGCCTTTAGAAAATCTTCCATGCGGTTTATAGAAGGTGTTAAGGAAATGGATGCACGAGTCGATGTTGGAGGTGGTGAGCAAGTAATCACGTTTTACTTCATGAATGTCAGGTGGGGTTGTGTTTACAATGTAAGTAGTATCTATGTTTGTAATTGTTCTCTCTCATTTTGAATTTTGAATTTATTTTTTCAGATGGTAACTGAGACTTGGCGATTTGTGTATGGACGATCGGCTCACGGAGATGGAGATATGTTTTATTCATATCAACCTTCGTTTACCACTATTTAAGGGCAGGGATTGATTTAAGTAAACAGAAAGAATTTCTTAGTGAGTTTATTTAAATTTAGCTTTAAAGAAATTCTTAATACTAATGTCAATTTTAAAAGGATAACATCCAAAGAATATTAATATTCTACACAAGTAAATTAGTAATTCATGGCAGCATATAATATTATAGATTTAATATATAATTTTAATATTTAAATTAGCAGTGGGATTTACATTTTAACTTCAAAATCCCACAATTAATTTTGGAATTAAAATTAAAATATTGAAATTTATAATTTATAAATTGAATTTTAAATTAAACTATGTAATAGTTTAAAAACGCTTTCTTTTTAACTTTAAGATTGCATAAGGGCTAGTCTTGGTTGATATAAAGCCATTTGAAATATGTATTATTCATAGTGGAATAACATATTTGAAATAAGAATTCAAATAAACAATTGTTTGGCTTTAAATATGCTTATGCTCCTAAGAGGATTCATCTTGGGTACGAAATTGATATTGCAAGGTTAAATTGTTGAGTTTATTTAAAAAACAAGAAATACAAGGCCTTTTCTTTCCTACTTAAATAACAGATTTTATTTAAGTTATTATATCAAATATATAATAGAGTTTTTTAAGTTTTTTTTTTTATTATTTTGTTATATTTGAAAGGTTACATCCATTGGTTCCTAATTATTAATCAATCTTTTAATGTGATAGTAAATGGTTAAAATACTAGTGTTAGTAAAAAAAAGAGGGAAGGGCTATTTATGTGTTATGTGATCTGTACAATTTTGTACAAATGTTTGTACACTTCTGCGACATTCAAATAAAATATGTCCTTAGCAGTAATGACATGTTCATGTGGTCAAAATATTTGTTACACAACTATATTATAGTGTTGAACATATTTCGCAAATATTCACGGCATTGAGAATGATTATTTTTAGTAAAGACAAATAAAGACCTAAACTTGCTAATAATGATTCATGATTCATGGACAAGACTTTAGCAATAAGAATATGCACTCTTCTTCATTACAGTTGTAGAGTTCTTTTTACATCAAATAAGAAAATGTTAATTCAAAGATGTTTTATGACTCAATTTTTTTAGAATTCTTAAGCCAATAAAGAATTAACATAATTAGAGCTATGTTGCAGTCGGTGTGTTCATGTATATATGTATGTGTATACATGCATGTGTTTAAACTCGAAAGTATATAAAGCTTTTGAGCGTTCAGAAAGCTATGTAAAAGTGGTGTGTATACAATATGTGTGTGTGTGATTTTATGGGTTGACCAATTAGTTAAGTAAATTGCTTGAACCTCATTGGGCCATGCACCATTTAACTTATAATCTTTTAAGGCCATGCATTGTCATGGGCACTGAGGATGATACATGACCCTAGAAAGTTGCAGTTTGAACTTTATAAAACAAGGTTAATATTGTATATTTAAAATGAATCAAACTCGCAACCTTCTAAGGTTAAGGGTAGTTGATGCATGGCCTTAAAAGATTATAAATTTGAACTTTACTAAGGTAAAGTTAATATTATACGTTGAAAAGCATTTGAACTTGCAACCTTTTAGGGTCATGCACCATCTTGAACGTTGAAAATTATGTTCAACATACAATATTAACCTTGCTTGCCTTAACAAGGTTCGAATGAAATGAATCAAACTTTGTAGCTTACATCAAGGATCATGTTAACCTTGTCTTAAGGTGCTTTAAATGAAAGGAATTGAACTTGTAACTTTATGGGGCCATGCATTAAACTTGTAACTTTATGAGATCATGCATCAATTTACATTAAGGATCAGGTTCAACGTACAATATTAACCTTACCCCTTAAGGTGCTTCAAAAACAAAAGGAATTGAATTTGTAATTTTATGTGGTTATGCATCGAACTTCTAGCTTTATGAGGCCATGCATTAAACTTGTAACTTTATGGACATACATCTAACTTATAACTTTATGAGGCTATGCATCATCTTTGGTGCATGGCTCATAATGATATGAGTTTGATTTCTTTTTAATGCCAAGGAGCTCTTGAAAGTTGCGAGTTCAAACCTCGCTAGGGTGAATTTAATACTGTACATTTAAAAAATTGAACTTGTAGCTTTCTAGGTCATGTATCATCTTTGGTGTGCTAAGCATTAATGAGGTTGAGAGTTACATAGTTTTTGATTAAACATTTGCAAATAATTATGTATATGAATCTTTATTAAATGAAGTGTATTAAGACTAATTAAAAGGCATAATAAACCATTAAAATAATTGTCTAAACCCTAAATTGCTAATGGTGAAGCCACTTTGTAAATTCAAGTTACTAATCATCATCTAAACCATTATAAAAGATTAGTAATAGTTCATGAGACTATTCGTTTATTTATATAGTGGCTTAACATAATGACTTTAAACAATAGCTAGTCTCATAAAAAACCATTGATCTTCTATGCAGTTATGAAGTGGCCTAATATAGTGATTTATGTATACTCAAAAGCTAGAAAATTAAGTTGCTAGATAAACCATTAGTGCAAACCATTCACTAATGCAAGCAATTAGGATAAGCCACTAAGAAGTTAATATATTAAGTCACTTCCTCACTTGTATAAGCCATACCTCAAGGTCTCACAAAAAGGCATAAATATATAGTAGCTTCTTGGGCAGTTAGTCTCATGAATGACCATAAATTCGTTTTAGGGGTTTGCCTCACAAAAGCCACTACTTTCGACTCCTTGTGTAGTAGATTGCAAAGTTTTATATATTAACAATTTTAGCTATATAGTAAGTTAACTATATATATATAGTGTGTGTACATGTGTTTTTAGTCTAAAGCCTTTGATTCTATCTACCTTGAAGTTGGGTTAAGTCTATCTTTTAATGAACAACACATAAACTACATACTTGAAACTTATTGACACCATTTGGTGGGTTCCAATAATGAACAATACATAATGTGGATATTATATATATATATATAATACACACACACATACATATTATGTTGTATCTTTTCTTGATACATATGTTGTCTACACACTTATAATCAAATCACATATGTGTATATACATATTATCAAATAATTGTACATATTTTAGATATATGTAGTGAAAGTTTATGGGTTCATAAGTTAGCTCATTATTCTTTTACCGATCTAAATTAAGCTTATGTCATCAAAACACAATCCTATGTTGTGTTGCTTTAATTTCTAGATGATAGGGGTATTGGGGTAACTTACCCTTAACATTGGCAAATTACGTTGAGAGGTTTTGTTAAAATACATGTTCTTTAATTAAAGATTGAGCATGTGTCCAGCCTCCTCCTCATGTCAAGTAAAAGTAATTCTCATAATTAAGCAAAACACATCCATGTCCTTGTCCAACTATGGGCATGGATCTTGACCGACAGGTTTCTCTACCATGTTCCTAAAGGTTCACAGAGAGGATTTTTAGAATTGGCATTTGCAAATCATGTTCGTGACGCCAAGTGTAACTTTGAGTTTGAGGGGGCTATGGTGACAATATCACATAAACATGTGACATTGAATTAGATGACACATAATACAATGCCCAATGCATGCCTTTTGGGGTTATTTCATGAGTTTAACATCGAGGGTTGAATACTCTAGCAAGCAAGCGTACTTGTGTTCACATTAGGGTGTAAACATTGAGCATATGCTCAAGGGAGCTTAGGTTTTGTAATTGGGTGTGTTATGGACATAATTGGTTAGGGGGTGTTCTCCTTGGGATTTAGGGGTTGAACAACCTAAGCTTGTTAACATGAGCCCTTTCGTGAGGCACTTGTGAAATCCTGTACTTAAGGTTATCCAAACCTAGTCTTATGGACTTACCCACTCAACTTAAGGATTAGTTGTGGTTTAGGGTACCCTTTGTTGCCTTAAAGGGGTTGTACTCTCAGATGAGGGTGATTCCTCAAGGGGTAGTAACGACTTTAACTTTGTCACGGGGGTATGTGTGGAACATGTTTCGTTGGTGGGGTTAGGGCATGAGCTTGTCTAGGTCTTCTAGGACATGACTTAAAATAGGACCCTAAGTCTCATACCTATTTGGACATCTGAGTTAAGCTTTTAAGGACATCTTAGAAGACTTAACGTTGCTCACACAGGATGTTGACATTAGATGGCCACTTGGTAGTCATGTGTTGCCACGTGTTGACCTTTCGAATAAGAACTCTGACAGTTGAGGTTCCAATCATTCAAGCTAGGCAAGAGATTGGCAGTTACATGAAGGCTAAGATAATTATCACAGTTGAAAAGATGGACTGCTTCTTAAGTGCCACACAAGAACTACAAGGGGTTTGGTCTATCAAGTGATGTTTTTCAACATTGCTAGAAGGTTGTAAATCAACTCACCCTCACCATAAACGTATCCAAAGAGGAAGGCCGAAGAAAACAACTGTGGGAAGAGAAAATGTGATGTGGTTGAGGAGTCAATTAACCATCTACAAGAGAACAAGAAACTTTGGTAGTTGTACTATTTAGGGCCTCTAGAACGATGTGGACTTTGAAATGTTAATAAGGCCTCAGAACGAATACATATGATGATGGAGAGGAAGAAGTCTCATCTACAAAAGAAAGTAAGATGTTGTGGTTAGAAGGAATTGCAACGAAGAAGTCAATGACCTTGCACTATTTGAACAAGGCAGTCCAAGACACAAAACCTAAAAGATTTCACAAAAAAAATCTAGTTCAAATTCACAGGTTCCGCAACCAATAGCGTCCAGGCCTAAATAAAGGAATCAGCATCCTCATCCCCACTTACGTTAGTATTGAATTGCCAATTGGTGGATCCAAAAGAATGCTCATTCCAATCCTTGACTTGAATGATGTGTTGGGACACAAACGCAAAGAATAATGAATCACAAAAAGTGGTAAAAAATGGCCTTTAAAGGTTGTGCTACTGGATTGAACACCCATGGACCCAAAACTTCCTCCATTTTCTCAATGAGAAAGGCATCCTATTTATATCTAAACCACATGAATATACAAGAATGCAAAGGACCTTGTGCACCAAACTATCGATACTCCCTTGCGGGTGTCTGGTATCAAGTACATTGCAAAAGCATTAGCAACATGAATGTGCAAGATCCACATCGATGTTACTTTATAAAGAACTAAACAATCGCTCTTAACCACATTTATAAGATGCATGAAAGTGATAACATTGACATTTGTTGGCCGATGACATCCCATACAAGTATTTGGTCATCTACTCTCTTCATCCGAAAACTTATGATCCCTTTAAGAAAGCTCCAGCCGATGCCATGGAAGATTCACTACGCAAGGTTCATCGTTACATTCTTTATTTTTGGAAAATATAAAAGACAGGGCAAAAACATGTCTCTCAAGGTGTATATGCAAAAGTACCCACTAGATTGTAAACATTTCCAACAATGATTCAATCCAAGAAATTACACTCCAAGGAGTGACATTACCAATATGTAGCAATTGCAAGTGACTAAAAGTTTATGGACATGTTTCAAATTGAAAATGCTCGAACAGAACCTTAAACAGAGTAACTATTTGATTTTATGAAGTGTGCAAATATGAAGAGAGGAACAAGCAAACATTACAAAATTGGTACAATAGACTGCAGCAAATGCTTCTGCATTTTCTAATCGCCACAAACATATAACGTTTCTTAAAATCTCATATATGTCAATCTTTTACAAATGCTTACATGCCAAATGTACATTTACTTGTATGTATGGTGTCTAACTTATTGAAAGAAAATAAATCACTTGTTGTGTCATGAGACGCTTCTTGTCAAGATTAAATGAACTTTTATTACTAGTTAACACAAATAATTAACTACTAGTTCCTGTTTGTAATTTTAAATTTCCCATCTATACATTCCACAATCTTGTTAGTGCAAATAAATTAAATTTTTATTGTATTCCAATGAGATTGATCTCGCTGAGTTGTTATCATATGTATAGTGTTTCACTCGTGTGCTAAATAATTAAATCATTTCATTTTCTTCCCATGGAAAATTATCTAAAGTAACATATAAAATTATATTTCATTATAAAAAGGTATAAGTAATGCTAATATTATAACGAGATGCATCCTCTTATATTAGATACTCTACATTAATATTAATTGATATGTTATATTAATTAGATATTTAATAATTAATTAATTCATCTTAATATTATTTAATATTATTTATATAATATTACATTTTAAAGATAAATGATAAAACTTATATATGACTTATTTTTCTAAGTTTGGTTTTAACATTGTCTTTATTAATATATGCTAAAAACATTTGATTTGAAAAAAATGGCTATGGGAGATCAAAGTACCTTCCTTCAGTGTTCTTTAATGTGGATGTTAAAGAGTTGATGTTCCAAGTTTTCAAGTCTCTATGTGTACAAAGAATGAGGAAAAACCATATATGTTTGTGTTTAAGGCAAATGTCAACCAAAAGAAAGCCCCACATTCAGCTATCAATGGGAAGAGAATATTTAGATGAGACAACTATTAAAAAGAGAACCTTATAAACAATGTTGTAAATTATATAACTAATTAATAAATTCACAATGTTTAAAAAAATATGTAGAAAACCATGGTTGAACTCACACTAAGTGTAATGACTTTTAATGTTTTATTTATTTATTATTCAGGCATATTGGTATAACATGTTATCGATAGGTTAAAAAGCCATATCAATAACTAACCGTTAATATCATAAGTTTTACTATAACCACTCTTTACTTTTGAAGTTTACTTTTATTACTTATTGCTCGATGTAGTTCAAAACAATTCTATTTAGTGCATTTATGCATTTAGATTTGACCTGCTATTGTTAAACATATCCAAAACAAAATTATCTTCTAAAACTCTCTTCTCATTTTTCATTTTTCATGAATTAGTTCAATTCTTGATTGATTTCCGAGTCACGATAGGGTTAGATGGGTAGTTTAGTAAGTTAAACTCACCAACAGTTAATGCATGAATTCAGTACCAACCCAACCCATCCATCATCAAATATGTTATATACTTAACTTATGATTTACTTTGTCCTTTGCTTAGCTTTCTTGGAGCAATAACACAACTCACACAGGCACATACGCACGGGCGCGCACACGCACGGAGTTGCTTGAAGATAGAATTCCTCGCTAGTGTAACCCATCCAATTGGGAGGGTACGTGGAGAGTTTTAATGTAGTCCTCTGGTTGTTCTCTTAAATAACTGTTTTCCTTTTCAAGCTCTTCAAAAGGCTCTTTACATCAAACTATTACAAGTGTAAAAAACACACATAACTATGGGGTCTAGAAAAAATGGTCTCCAACGTCTTGTTATATCATCCATAAGTAGCTTACGTATTTAATTACAGTTAATCTAAGTTAAGATGTATAGGTATGTTAGCAGTATATATATTCTTCTATTTATGTGAATAACAGTCCTTAAGGAATGTTCATTGGCATACAGACACGCAGGCAGGCACACGTCTTATGCACGCAATTCATATAAGTACGTCAATGATAAATACGTAGAGTCTGTGGCTTCTACCAAAACCTAATATATATTTACACACACACACACACACACACACACACACAATGCATTAATCACACATACACGTATAGAGAAGGCAGAAAGGCATGCAGAACGAAGCAAGAGAACGTGATACCCGACTAGCTGAACAGGTTAGTATTTAGTTGTGGTAAGGTTGCTTAATAAATCCACCACACAAATCACATGCACGGTTGGAGTGAGGAGGTAGTATTCACTTAGTTACATTGTTTGCACAGGGAGTTAGTACAGTTCATGTACTGGAGGCTTCGGAGAGACCTGCACACTCGGAGGCAAGTGCAAGGGTAGAGAGTTTCTGTTCAGCTACAGAATGTACAGGGAAGGTAGATGCTCACTTGCAACTTCAAGGCTCAACGGGACTGTTCTCAATACTATTAAGAACTCAGGCGGAGTCTACAGGGAGAAGAAAGCGAGCTTCCGATGATAATGAGAAGTATGTGTGTGTGGAGATTGCGTGTGCGCGCGTGTGTGTGTGAGAGAGAGGAGATTGTGCAGTGTACTAGCTTGTACATATTCATGTGCCACAGATAATGTAGTACACGCGTACTATACATCTATGTTCTGTATGTGCATGCATGGAAACCATAACTGCATAATGTGTAAACAACCATCAGACAAGTTTTATGTATACTTTTTAAATGAGCATCTCTGATTAAAATCACCAATGACAACACGGATTGTATCTAATTGTCCAATATTTATTAAAACAGTTCGCTTCAGTAAGAAATACAAAATCGTGTGTTTCATATATATTATCCCATAATCCAAAATTTGATCCTCTCAATATATAGGTTAATTTAATTGAGTTAAACTAAATTTAGGATTAGGTTAGGTCTAGAATGACATATGTGATTGATCCAGAAGAACCAGCGTGGGTGAGAAAGGTACTTCCAGTTCCTAAGGCCAGCCATGGAATGGGATGATTAAGAAACGCACCAGGAAGTTGAATTCACGTTTTTGGGGTAAGACACCTCCGAATATACAGTCCCATATTGCGAGCTTCCTTCCAGTGCCGTCTGTATGCCGGTTTAAGACCGTCTCCAAGGAATGGCGCTCGGCACTCAACCAGAGTATTGTATCCAAACAGGAGTGGTACATACGGCTTGGCCACAACTGTATTCATTATTGGATGGGACAGCAAAAGTCCCGTCTTGGAGAAGGCTGAGTTTTCACATCCCCAGGGATCTCACTCAAAGCAGCTGGTTGGACCACTACATAGCTCTCTTTCGGTTTGTGGTTTGTCAGGATTGATACTTATCCACGGTCTATCGGCAGCCACGGTTTTGTTGCATTTGTATGCAACCCCCTTATGTTGAACAGCTGGATTCAGCTTCCTTCACCTCCGAATGTGACGTCCACTTACAGAGAAGCAGCATCATTTACCTGGGTATTCAGGAACGAGGTACTGCACGGGGACACTTCATTGTTGTTTGCTTGAGAGGATTCCATTGGACACTCTCGTTTATACGAGATTGTAGTGCAAGTTTACGATTCCAAACAGGGTGAGTGGGTGTCCTCCAAGAGCGTTCCCACTACCTTGCTTGGAGCGACTGGGGAGCTAGTTGTGAAGGGGAAGGGCTGTATGATTTTGAGAGAGGACAAGATTACATTCATCACAGCCTTGGAAATGGGTTGAGATCGCTTAAGTCCGTGAATGTTTGGGACCCAACCGACATTATCACACTTGCAACTTGGACCACACTTCCCTTGAACATGTATCAACCCAGCTATAGTATGCTTTTGAGAGGAAGTATGTTTTTCTTCGCAATTGTCTTTATGATAACGCATTGGTTTTGCTGGAGGTAGTGTGTGTGTTCAAATTCATTTGCATATACATATTGGCTCTAACGCATCGGTTTTGTAGGTAAGATTGTGCTGGTGAATAAGATACCCGTGGGCAATGGGCGAGTAACATTGGGTTTTTTATTTTTAAATGACAACAATGAATGGCAAGTTTTAACAAGTTTGCCTTTAGAAAATCTTCCATGGGGTTTAAGAAGGTGTTAAGGAAATGGATGCACGAGTCGATGTTGGAGGTGGTGAGCAAGTAATCACTTTTTACTTCATGAATGTCAGGTGGGGTTGTGTTTACAATGTAAGTAGTATCTATGTTTGTAATTGTTCTCTCTCATTTTGAATTTTGAATTTATTTTTTCAGATGGTAACTGAGACTTGGCGATTTGTGTATGGACGATCGGCTCACGGAGATGGAGATATGTTTTATTCATATCAACCTTCGTTTACCACTATTTAAGGGCAGGGATTGAATTTAAGTAAACATTCTTATAAGTTAGCTTTAAGAGAAATTCACGGCAGCTACAGATTTAATATATGATTTTAATATTTAAATTAGCAGTGGGATTTACATTTTAACTTCAAAATTCCACCGTTAATTCTGGAATTAAAATTAAATATTGAAATTCATAATTTATAAATTCAGCTTTCTTTTGAACTTTGAGATTGCATAATTGAAATATGTATTACTCACAGTGGCATGACATATTTGAAATAAGAATTTAAGTAAATAATTATTTTTGTTTTGAAAATTTAATTTGATATTACATTTTTGAGCTTTGACCGTTAAAGTTAACAAAATTGATATTGCAAGGTTAAACATTGTTGATTTTATTAAAAAACAAAGAAATACAAGGCCTTTTCTTTCCTAATTAAATAATGGATTTTATTTAAGTTATTATATCAAATAACCCCACATGTATAATATCTTCTCCGTTGGTATCAATCTTTTTATGTGATAATTAGTTGGTCAAATGGTTAAAATACTAGTGTTATTAAAGTAAAACGAGGGAAGGGTTATTTTATGTGTTATTTGATCCCGTACAATTTTGTTTGTACACTTTTGTATAGTTTATGTGACATTCAAACAAAATGTTGTCCTTAGCACTGAGGACATGTTCATGTTGTCAAAATATTTATTACACAACTATATTACAGTGCTATACATATTTCGTAAATATTCACTACACTAGGAATGATTATTTTTAATAAAGACAAATGAAAACTTAAACTTACTAATAATGATTCATGATTCGAGTTTTTTTTACATCAAAATAAGAAAACACATTAATTCAAAGATGTTTTATGACTCAATTTTTAAATTTTTTTTTAAGTCAATAAAGAATTAACATAATTCAAGCTATGTTGCAGTCTGTATGTTCATGTATATATGTATGTGTATACACGCACAAGTGTTTACACTCGAAAGTATATAAAAGCTTTGAACGTTCAAAAAGTTATATGTAAAAGTGGTGTGTATACAATGTGTGTGTGTGTGTGTCATTTTATGTGTTGATCAATTAGTTAAGTAAATTGCTTGAACCTAGTTGGGTCATGCACCATGTAACTTATAGTCTTTTAAGGTTATGCATTGTCATGGGCACCGAGGACGATACATGACCTAGAATGTTGCGAGTTTGAACCTTGATAAGACAAGGTTAATATTGTGTGTAAAAAATGAATCAAACTCACATGATGCATGGCCTCAAAAGATTACAAATTTGAACCTCGCTAAAGTAAAATTAATATGTTGAAAAGGATTTGAACTTGCAACATTCTGGGGTCATGCACCATCTTAAATGTTGAATATTTGTCATAGTTTTTTACTATGACTCCCTTTTACTTTTGATGTTGATTATTATTACCTATTGAATTATGTTGATAAGCATTAAGTGTAGAAGAAATATGCTTGCTTAGTGCACTTGAGTATAGTGATAGTCCGGCCATGTGTCATTAGGTATCTACAAGAAACTCAAGGCAAAGTTAGCACTTCCATCTAGAAAATTCTTATCCTAGTTTTTTGTGTCCCGGTTAGGTTTTTGGGTTTCTGGTAAGTTCAGAAACACCCTTAAGGTTGACCTAACCCTAGGGTTGCCCTAAACCCACGCCCTAAGCCCCTCAGGTTATGGTTTAGGGGTCAATGAGAGTATATTCCCTTTGGGAATGAGATTTTGTGCCAGCCCACTTATGTAAACATGGGGAGGGCTCTATCACATATATTAAGTAGTACATGCAGGAGTTCATGATTGAGTTCGTTACTCTTTTGTGGATGCAAGCTCTAACTTGTGTCGTTAAGGCACAACTCTCTATTGTGCCGCCCTAACTTTCAGACAGTAGGGACACGTCCCACCTTCGGGTAACCTACCCTTAACATTGGTGTATTCACACCTGGAAGGTCTTGTTGGATTGCACGTTCTAAGGGACAGAGGTTGAGGCTTGTCTCTAGCCTCCTCCTCCACGTTAAGCTTTCCTTACCGAGTCCTTGAGGGATCACAGAGGGGTTTTAGAGTTGGCATTAGAGAGCCACATTTGTGGCACTTGGTGCAACTCTCGAATCTAAGGGGTTATGGCTTGATAGCCCACATCTGGGAAACAGTGCCACATAAAGATGTGACACTAGGCCAAATGACACACAATACAACACCTAAGGCACACCTTTTGGAGTTGTCTTATGGGGTTAATGCCGAGGGGTTGGATACTCTAGTAAGTAGCGTACATGTGCTCATAATAGGGTGCTAAACCTTGGCATTGGCTCAAGGGAGGTTAGGTCTCGTAACTAGGTGTGCTATCAGCACACTTGGTTATGGGGTGTTCTCCTTGGGATTCAGGGGTTGAACAACCTAAGCTCATTAGTAAAAGCTCTTTTATGAGGCACTTGTGGGGTTATGTACTTAGGGTTATCCAAACCTAGTCTTGTGGAGTTTGCTTAGTAGAACACTCGTGTTTATCTATGGTGCACACTCGTGTCCTACTAAGTATTAGCCCTAGGACTAAGGTATAACTTGACCACTTAAACCCTTAGGGGTTAGTTGTGGTTCATGACACCCCTTGTCACTCTAAAGGGGTTGTATTCCCCGATGAGGATGAATCCTCAAGGGTAAGTCACGATGCCTTCGCTCTATCACAGGGTATGTGCAAAGCATGTCTCCTTAGCGGGGTTGGGGCAGGAGTATGTCTAGGTCTTTTGGGGCAAGATCCTAAAGTCTACTTGAGTTATTCTTTAAGGTTCGAAGAATAGTCATTTTAGAGGACTTAAGGTGGAACCCTAATTTTTGTGCCTAATTGGGCATATGAGTCAAGCTTTAGGGGTTGTCTTAGAAGACTTGGCATTGCTCACACAAGGAATTAATGTCGGAAGCCACTTGGTGGCCACGTGTTAGCCCTTCGGGTTAGAACTCTGACAATATTAACATTGCTTGCCCTAACAAGGTTCAAATGAAAAGAATCAAACTTTGTAACTTACATCAAGGATCAAGTTCAACATACAATGTTAACCTTGTCCTAAGGCGCTTCGAATGAAAGGAATTGAACTTGTAGCTTTATGAGGTCATGCATTAAACTTGTATCTTTATGGGACCATGCATCAACTTACATTAAGGATCAGGTTCGACGTACAATATTAACCTTGCCCCCTAAGGTGCTTCGAAAATGAAAGGAATTGAACTTGTAGCTTTATGTGGTCATGCATCGATGCATTAAACTTGTAACTTTATGGGACCATGCATCGAATTTATAACTTTACAGGGCCATACATCGTCCTTTGGTGCATGGCCTCATAATGCTATGAGTTTGATTTCTTTTTAATGCCAAGGAGCCTTGAAAGTTGCGAGTTCAAACCTCACTAGGGTGAATTTAATAGTGTACATTTAAAAGGAATTGAACTTGTAGCTTTCTAAGTCATGTATCATCACTAGTGAGGTTCTAATTAAACACTTTTAAATAATTATGTATGTGAATCTTATTAAATGAAGTGTATTAAGACTAATTAAAAGGCATAATAAAACCCATTAAAATGATTGTCTAAACGCTAATGGTGAAGCCACTTTGTAAATTCAAGTTACTAGTCATCATTGAAACCATTATAAAAGATTATAATAGTTCATGAGACTATTCATTTTGTTTATATAGTGGCTTGACATAATGACTTTAAATAATAGCTAGTCTCATAAACAACCACTGATCTTCTATGTAATTATGAAGTGGCTTTATAGTGATTTATGTATACTCAAAAGCTAATAAATTAAGTTGCTAGATAAACCATTAGTGCAAATCATTCACTAATGCAAGCAATTAGGGTAAGCCACTAAGAAGTTAATATATTAAGTCACTTCCTCCATACCTCAAGGTCTCACAAAAAGGCATAAATATATAATAGCTTCTTGGGTAGTTAGTCTCATGAATGATCATAAATTCTTTTTAGGGGTTTGCCTCACAAAAGCCACTACTTTGGACTCCTTGTGTAGTAGAATGCAAAGTTTCATATATTAACAATTTTAGTTATATAGTAAGTTAATTATATATGTGTGTGTGTGTATACATGTGTTTTTAATCTAAAGCCTCTAATTCTATCTGCCTTAAAGTTAGGTTAAGTCTATCTTTTAATGAACAACACATAAGCTACATACTTGAAACTTGTTGACACCATTTGATGGGTTACTCTTATAGACAAGTTCCAACAATGAACAATTGTTTACCTACTTGTATTAACATAAATAATCAAATACAAAATTTTACTATTGTAACCATAATCCCATAGGACATGAATAACGTGAATATATATATATATACACACACACACACACACACATACATACATACATATTATGTTGTATCTTCTCTTGATGCATATGTTGTCTACACACTTACAATCAAATCACATATGTGTATATACATATTATTAAATAATTGTACATGTTTTGTGAAAGTTTATGGGTTCATAAGTTAACTCGTTATCCTTTTATCAATCTAAACTAAGCTTATGTCATCAAAGCACAACCCTATGTTGTGTTGCCTTAATTTCTAGACGATAGGGCTACATCTCACTTTTAGGATAACTTTACCCTTAACATTAACAAATTTGCGTTTGAGAGGTCTTGTTAAAATACACGTTCCTCTAATTAAAGATTGAGCATGTCTCCAATCTCCTCCTCCACATCAAGCTAAGAGTAGCACTCGTATTAAGTAAACACATCCATGTCCTTGTCCAATTGTGGACATGCGATCTTGACTGACAGGTTCTCTTTACCATGTTCCTAAAGGTTCATTAAGAGAGGGTTTTAGAGTTGGCATTTACGAGTCACATTTGTGGCACCAAATGTAACTCTTGAATTTGAGGGGGCTATGGTGAAATAATCCACAACTTGGGAAACAATGTCACATGAACATGTGATATTGAATTAGATGATATACAATACAATGCTCAATGCACGCTTTTTGGGGTTGTCTCATGGGTTTAACATCGAAGGGTTGGATACTCTAGCAAGCAAGCGTGCTTGTGTTCACATCAGGGTGCTAAACATTGGGCATCTACTCAAGGGAGGTTAGGTTTTGTAATTGGGTGTGTTATGGGCATAATTGGTTAGGGGGTTGTTGGGATTTAGGGGTTGAACAACCTAAGCTTGTTAGTATAAGCCCTTTCGTGAGGCATTTTCCAAACCTAACTTTAGGGAGTTTATTAGGCCACTCAAACCCTTAGGGGCTAATTGTGATTTAGTGTTGCCCTAAAGGGGTTGTACTCTCGGATGAGGGTGATTCCTCAAGGGTAGTGAAGATGCCTTAACTTTATCACGGGAGTATGTGTGGAACATGTCTCGTTGGTGGAGTTAGGGCATGAGCATGTCTAGTCCTTTTAGGACATGGCTTAAAATAGGACCCCAAGTCTCATGCTTATTTGGGTGTATGAGTCAAGCTTTCAGGGACATTTTAGAAGACTTAATGTTGCTCACACAGGGTGTTAACACTAGATGGCCACTTGGTAGTCATGTGTTGCCACGTGTTGGCCCTTCGAATAAGAACTCTAACAGTTGAGGTTCTAATCATTCAAGTTAGGCAAGAGATTGGCACTTACATGAAGGTAAGATAATTATCACAGTTGAAAAGATGGACTGCTTCTTAAGTGCCACACAAGAACTACAAGGGGTTTGGTCTATCAAGTGATGTTTTTCAACATTGCTAGAAGGCGCACAAAAATTTGTCCTTTTGGGTTTTAAAACAAGTTAATAAAAAGTTCAAATCCGATGACTTGCAGAAGATTGTAAATCAACTCACCCTCACCATAAACGTATCGAAAGAGGAAGGGCCAAAGAAAACGACTGGTGGGAAGAGAAAATGTGATGTGGTTGAGGAGTCAATTAACCATTTGCAAGAGAACAAGAAACTTTGGCAATTGTACTATTTAGGGCCTCTAGAACAATGTGGACTTTGAAATGTTAATAAGGCCTCTAGAACGAATACATATGATGATGGAGAGGAAGAAGTCTATCTACAAAAGAAAGTAAGATGTTGTGGTTAGAAGGAATTGCAATGAAGAAGTCAATAACCTTGCACTATTTGAACAAGGTAGTCAAGACACAACCTGGAAAGATTTCACAAAAACAATCTAGTCCAAATTCACAGGTTCGCAACCAATAGCTCCAGGCCCAAATAAAGGAATCAACATCCTCCTCGGCAATAACGTCCTCCACTTACGTTAGTATTGAATTGCCAATTGGTGGATAAAATAAAGCTCATTCCAATCCTTGACTTGAACGATGTGTTGGGACACAAATGCAAAGAATAATGAATCGCAGAAAGTGGTAAAAAATGGCCTTTAAAGGTCGTGCTACTGGATTGAACACCCATGGACTCAAGACTTCCTCCGTTTTCTCAATGAGAAAGGCATCCCTATTTATATCTAGACCACATGAATGTACAAGAATGTAAAGGACCTTGTGCACCAAACTATCGATACTCCCATTGCGGGTGTGTGGTATTAAGTACACTGCAAAAGCATCAACAACATGAATGTGCAGGATCCACTTTATAAAGAACTAAACAATCGCTCTTAACCACATTTATAGGATGCATGAAAGTAATAACATTGACATTCTGTTGACTGATGACAACCCATATAAGTATTTGGCCAATTATGTCATCTGCTCTCTTCACTCGAAAACTTATGATCCCTTTAAGAAAGCTCCAGCTGATGCCATGGAAGATTCACTACACAAGTTCATCGTTACACTATTATTTTTGGAAACAGGGCGATAAAGGACGAGGGCAAAAACATGTCTCTCAAGGCATATATGCAAAAGTACCCACTAGATTGTAACAATTTCCAACAACGATTCAATCCAAGAAATTACCACTCCAAGGAGTGACACTACCAATATGCAACAGTTGCAAGTGACCAAAAGTTTAGGGACATGTTTGTCAAATAAAAAATGCTAGAACAGACACCTTAAACAGAGTAACTATTTGATTTTATGAAATGTGCAAATATGAAGGGAGGAACAAGCAAACATTACAAAATTGGTACAATAGACTGTAGCTGTCAGAATTTTTACTTGGTACCGCAAAGGCGGATTGCCATATGCCAACCCTGAAATCCCCTCTTTAGAAACCCCACGAAATCTAGTAAAGTAACCCATGTTAGGAACCCATCCCTAGGAACTTAAACCCCAGCTGACTAAGTCCACGAATGAGTCTCACCTTGTGAAACATGATATATAGACCAGCCAGGCTATAGTAGCTTGGTGTGGTTGAGGCGGCCGGAGCAAGGCCTCAATGATTAGTTCTGCAGAATGTGAACTCAAACAATGCCTTTGAGCTTGTGAGCAGGTTTTTGAACCAAAGAATTTGACTAACTCCTTGGAAGTGACGTACCCGGTCACAAAGACAAAATCCTGCCAACGATAAGGGTAGGCTAACCCAAAGGTGGGATGTACCCCTGTTGTGTGAAAGTTGGGGCGGCACAACGGAGAGTTGTGCCTTGACAACACAAACTTAGCTTGCACCTGTAGGAGGTTAATGAGTTCTCTTTTGAACTCAAGAAGCCTCACTACATATACTTTACCTTAATTATGTGATGGAGCCCCCCCCGTCCCCCCTATTTTCTTAAATGAGTAAGTGGGCTGGCACGGAAATGCCAACCCTTAATGAAAAGAGATGCCTAACCTAACCCTAAACTTAACCCCTAGGGCATGGGTTAGGTCAACCCTAGGGGTATTTTTAACCCTTTTGACAAGCTATACTTTGCAAAACGTCAAACCAGGGGAGAGTTTTCTAGAAGGTAAGTACTATCTTTGCCTAGAGTTTCTCGAGGTATCTAATGATAATCGGTTGGACTACCCCTAAACACCTAAGTACACTAAGCAAGGCTGTTTCTCACTACATTTAGGGTTCGTCACACAACTCATTAGGTAACAACAGTCAAATCTCAAAGTAAAGGGTCGAGTCATAGTAAAAACTATAACAGCAGCAAATGCTTCTACATTTTCTAATCGCCATAAACAGATAACGTTTCTCAAAATCTCATATATGTCAATCTCTTACAAATGCTTGCATGCCAAATGTACATTTACTTATATGTATGACATGTATTGTGTCCAACTTATTGAAATCTCTTACAAATGCTTGCATGCCAAATGTACATTTACTTATATGTATGACATGTATTGTGTCCAACTTATTGAAAGAAAATAAATCACTTGTTGTGTCACAAGACGCTTTTTGTCATGAGATTAAATGGACTTTTATTACCAGTTAACACAAATATTTAACTACTAGCTCCTCGTTGTAATTAATTTTTTCCCAGATCTATCATTCCACAATCTTGTCAATGCAAATAAATTAAATTTTTATTGTATTCCCATGAGATTGATCTCGCTAAGTTGTCATCGTATGTATAGTGTTTCACTCCTATGCTAAACAATTAAATCATTTCATTTTCTTCCCATGGAACAATTATTTAAAGTGACATATAAAATTATATCTCATTATTTAAGTGATATATCTTGCAGTCTGAAAAGGTTAATACAACTTATAAGTAATGCATCCTCTTATATATAGGAT
Source organism: Selaginella tamariscina (assembly GCA_003024785.1). Taxonomy (NCBI): domain Eukaryota; kingdom Viridiplantae; phylum Streptophyta; class Lycopodiopsida; order Selaginellales; family Selaginellaceae; genus Selaginella; species Selaginella tamariscina. Next base: position 26,153 of record PUQB01000634.1, on the reverse strand, counting down.
CTACATTAATATTAATTAATATGTTATATTAATTAGATATTTTAATAATTAATTAATTCATCTTAATATTATTTTGTGTTATTTATTTATAATATTACATTTTTAAAGATAAATGCCAAAACTTATTATTGATATATGACTTATTTTTCTAAGTTTGGTTTTAACATTGTATATGCTAAAAACATTTGATTTGAAGAAAATGGCTCTGTATCTACGTTATTTACTATTCAACATACTAAATACAGATACATTCATACGGATATAAATAAGATCTGTATACAAGACGTTCCATTTCATCCTCACTGTCGAACAACTTGCGTAAGGAGTTTCATGAGTTGATGTCTTAAGAAAGTCCGTATTAAAAAGCACAATGATTTCTCAGCGAAATCAGCAGAAAACAATGAAACCAAGTAAAATCTCCCAAGATTTTTACCTGAATCCTGTAAAAAATCAACGAAAGATCGCACAATCCTCCTTGCATCCGCTCGGAATGCACCTCACAACCCTAAGCGAGATAAAAATTTGCAGGCTATCCCGCCTGGCTCCTAGGGTTTGTTCATAAAGCAGGTGCTTACGTCCCGTTCAGGCCTGGCTCCTAGGGTTTGTTCTGCTTCGCGTATCTTCCACCGCCTTGATTGATTCCACCTGCATTGCTTCTCTTCTGTGCCGCGCGCTTCCAGCAAGCCTCAGCAGCTGAAAATCGAAGAATCCACACAAAAATCCCGAGCAAGCCCGAAACGCGGAAGAACCTAAGAAGCCATAACCGCATTCTCTTCGGTAAGATAGGTCCATAGGCTTTGTTTGATCTTGGCGGACAGAGTCCCGCAGTGGCACATAGGCTCCGCAAGCATCCGATCCAATCCCGGAGGCTCTATGGCGCTGCAGCAGCAACATACTGTCACTTTGAAAGACAACTGGGTTAGGAGAACTGGGCTGAATGTGGGAATCAAAAACGTTTGCAGAATGCTCAGCTTACTTCCGTCGGGAACGATTGACCAGGAAGTCAGTTGCTGAAGCCGAATGGGCTGCCTCTTTCGTTTCAAGCCAACGGATTGAACATAGAGTGGGGATCCGGTGTTCTTAAATACAACGGCACTAAGGTAGACCAAGCTAATTTCAAGCTACGTCTGCAAAGAGCATTCATGAGGGCCTCGGACGCGTATGCATTTGTACCAAGGTTTGACATCGCTGGATATGTACGATATCAGGATGTAGAAGGCAGGAACTGGGATGGGTTTCGGCTGTCATTTCATCCTGTTCCTAATGCAGGATTCAGTTGGGACAACAATTGCATAGTTTCCCGCTTAATCGGCCCTGATGGGATGGATTTGTCAGCTCATCTACAGTTTGAAGACGACGAGGAGCGAGATCACGTTGCCACTCCTTTGAGTTTAGGAGCTCACATGGAACTAATAGTTCCACAGTGATGTATCACAAGTTGAGGTACTTATCTGTTTCGTAACTTTTTGTTTTGTACAGAGTCTCACCATCTCGAGTCACATTTTGACCCCAGTTTGTATTACTTTCGACACTTTATCTAATAATATAAATATATACATTTTTTATTGTAAGTGTGTGTGTGAGTGCGTGTTCAAGAGCAGCTTGAAGAATTACGAGCATGTATCCGGAGAACGTAGGTCAGCAGAAGAGAGCAGGTATGATAACAGACTTACACGTATGTCTATGTATCTGTTTGCAGTATTTGTAAACTGCCCTCTCTCACACACACACATAGGCGGGGTGTGTGTATCTATGTATATATGTAAATCTGTATATAAGTTTGCCTATATGCACATTCATTCACTAGAGTTGTGTATACACATATTGTAAAATATATGTATGTCAGTGGCTCATCGATTATGTGATGTTATATAACATGTGTGTACGCATGTAGAATGTAGATCTCTATTACGTGTTTGTATCTCTGCATGTAGCAGTTCTTTTTTATCTTTTGTATATTTGTTTATGCATAAACAAAGTTTGTGTATGATGCACATTTTGTGTGTGTTTCAGTTTATAATATTGTAAATGAGCTGTTTTATATTGACATATAAGCATGCACATAGACTCAAATAAATAACATTATATTTCTTTCTATTCGTACATAATCTAATTTTCTTTTATTTCCGCATGAGGCTTTGCTAAATGAAATCCAGGAGCAAAGTGAGTGACTTGAAGGCCAGATTACAGGTAAGCTTGGGCAATGTCTTTGTATAACTGCTACTAGCATACTAGTACTTAACTAAGTTATAGACAAGCATGTTATATTGCTATAATACTAAAGCTAAAAGTTTAATAAACTCAATATTTAACTATTTCTTTTTGCAATGGTCAGGCACAGCAATCCAGATCAGTGGCGAGGAAGAAGAGCTCGCAACAGTACGTTGGAGGCAAAGCATTATCAAATAATGGCAATGGAGAGACTAGCAGGAATAGGCAGAAAGGCATGCAGAAGTGATAGCAAGAGAACGTGATACCCGACTAGCTGAACAGGTTAGTATTTAGTTGTGGTAAGGTTGCTTAATAGTAATATCCACACACAAATCACACGCACGGTTGGAGTGAGGACGTAGCATTCACTTAGTTACATTGTTTGCACAGGGAGTTAGTACAGTTCATGTACTGGAGGCTTCGGAGAGACCTGCACACTCGGAGGCAAGTGCAAGGGTAGAGAGTTTCTGTTCAGCTACAGAATGTACAGGGAAGGTAGATGCTCAACTTGCAACTTCAAGGCTCAACGGGACTGCTCTCAATACTATTAAGAACTCAGGCGGAGTCTACAGGGAGAAGAAAGCGAGCTTCGGATGATAATGAGAAGTATGTGTGGAGATTGCGTGTGCGCGCGTGTGTGTGTGAGAGAGAGGGAGATTGTGCAGTGTACTAGCTTGTACATATTCATGTGCCACAGATAATGTAGTACACGCGTACTATACATCTATGTCTTCGTATGTGCATGCATGGAAACCATAACTGCATAATGTGTAAACAACCATCAGACAAGTTTTATGTATACTTTTTAAATGAGCATCTCTGATTAAAATCACCAATGACAACACGGATTGTATCTAATTGTCCAATATTTATTAAAACAGTTCGCTTCAGTAAGAAATACAAAATCGTGTGTTTCATATATATTATCCCATAATCCAAAATTTGATCCTCTCAATATATAGGTTAATTTAATTGAGTTAAACTAAATTTAGGATTAGGTTAGGTCTAGAATGACATATGTGATTGATCCAGAAGAACCAGCGTGGGTGAGAAAGGTACTTCCAGTTCCTAAGAAGCCCAGGCCATGGAATGGGATGATTAAGAAACGCACCAGGAAGTTGAATTCACGTTTTTGGGGTAAGACACCTCCGAATTTACAGTCCCATATTGCGAGCTTCCTTCCAGTGCCGTCTGTATGCCGGTTTAAGACCGTCTCCAAGGAATGGCGCTCGGCACTCAACCAGAGTATTGTACCCAAACAGGAGTGGTACATACGGCTTGGCCACAACTGTATTCATCTATTGGATGGGACAGCAAAAGTCCCGTCTTGGAGAAGGCTGAGATTTCACATCCCCAGGGATCTCACTCAAAGCAGCTGGTTGGACCACTACATAGACTCTCTTTCGGTTTGTGGTTTGTCAGGATTGATACTTGTCCACGGTCTATTCAGCAGCCACGGTTTTGTTGCATTTGTATGCAACCCCCTTATGTTGAACAGCTGGATTCAGCTTCCTTCACCTCCGAATGTGACGTCCACTTACAAGAGAAGCAGCATCATTTACCTGGGTATTCAGGAACGAGGTACTGCACGGGGACACTTCATTGTTGTTTGCTTGAGAGGATTCATTTGGACCACTCTCGTTTATACGAGATTGTAGTGCAAGTTTACGATTCCAAACAGGGTGAGTGGGTGTCCTCCAAGAGCGTTCCCACACCTTGCTTGGAGCGACTGGGGAGCTAGTTGTGAACGGGAAGGGCTGTATGATTTTGAGAGAGGACAAGCTTACATTCATCACAGCCTCGGAAGAATGGGTTGAGATCGCTTAAGTCCACGAATGTTTGGGACCCAACCGACATTATCACACTTGCAACTTGGACCACACTTCCCTTGAACATGTATCAACCCAGCTATAGTATGCTTTTGCAGAGGAATATTTTCCTGGCTATTGTCTTTATGATAACGCATTGGTATTTGCTGGAGGTTAGTGTGTGTGTTCAAATTCATTTGCATATACAGTTGGCTCTAACGCATCGGTTTTGTAGGTAAGATTGTGCTGGTGAATAAGATACCTGTGGGCAATGGGCGAGTAACATTGGGTTTTTTATTTTTAAATGACAACAATGAATGGCAAGTTTTAACAAGTTTGCCTTTAGAAAATCTTCCATGGGGTTTAAGAAGGTGTTAAGGAAATGGATGCCAGTCGATGTTGGAGGTGGTGAGCAAGTAATCACTTTTTACTTCATGGATGTCAGTTGGGGTTGTGTTTACAATGTAAGTAGTATCTATGTTTGTAATTGTTCTCTCTCATTTTGAATTTTGAATTTATTTTTTCAGATGGTAACTGAGACTTGGCGATTTGTGTATGGACGATCGGCTCACGGAGATGGAGATATGTTTTATTCATATCAACCTTCGTTTACCACTATTTAAGGGCAGGGATTGAATTTAAGTAAACAGAAAGAATTTCTTAATAAGTGAGTTTATTTAAATTTAGCTTTAAAAGAAATTCTTAATATAATGTCAATTTTAAAAGGATAACATCCAAAGAATATTTATATTCTATGCAAGTAAATTAGTAATTCACGGCAGCATATACATTACAGATTTAATATATATTTTAATATTGATTTACATTTTAACTTCAAAATTCCACCGTTAATTCTGGAATTAAAATTAAAATATTGAAATCTATAATTTATAAATTCAATTTTAAATTAAATTATGTAACAAACGCTTTCTTTTGAACTTTGAGATTGCATAAGGGCTACTCCTAAATTTAGGTTGAAAAAATGTATTCATAACATATTTGAAATAAGAATTTAAATAAATAATTATTTTTTTTTGAAAATTTTACATTTTTGAGCTTTGACAGTTAAAGTAAACAAAATTGATATCGCAAAATTAAACATTGTTGATTTTATTTAAAAAAACAAAGAAATACTTCTTTCCTACTTAAATAATGGATTTTATTTAAGTTATTATATCAAATAACCCACATGTATAATAGATTTTAAAGTTTGCTTTTATTATATCTATTGTATTTGAAAGGTTACATATTATAATATAGTTTCTATGTGTCCTCTCTGGTTGGTTCTAATTTTTTTATTAATCTTTTGATGTGATAGTTAGTCGCCAAATGGTTAAAAATATAGTGTTATTAAAGTAAAACAAGGGAAGGGCTTTGATCTACAATTTTGTGTTTACACAAAAAAGAATATTTACAAAACATGTATGTCACAAAAAACTATACAGTTTTGTGTGTACACTTGTATAGTTTTTTGTGACATACATGTTTTGCAAATATTATTTTGAGTAAAGACAGATAAAGACCTTAATAATGATTTATTCATTATTATGATTCATAAACAAAAATTTAACAATAAGAATATGCATTCTTCTTTATTATAATTGTAGAGTTCTTTTTATATCAAAATAAGAAAACATGTTTATTTAAAAATGTTTTATGACTTAATTTTTAAAAAATCTTTAAGCCAATAAAAAATTAACATAATTAAAGTTATGTTACAATCTATGTGTTCATGTATACATATATATGTATACACACACATGTGTTTACACTCAAAATATATAAAAACTTTTGAATATTCAGTATATTCAATGTGTGTGTGTTTTTATGGATTGACTAATTAATTAAGTAAATTACTTGAACTTGGTTGGGCCATGCACCATTTAACTTATAATTGTTTTAAGGCCATACTATCATGGGCAACAGTAGAAGGTTGTGAGTTTTGAACCTTAAAGCAAGATTAATATTGTACGTTAAAAAATAAATTAAAATTACAATATTTTAAGGTTGAGGGTAATTGGTGCATGGGGTCAAAACATTACAAATTTAAACATTATTAAGGTAAAATAAGGATTTGAATGTTAGTTAATTATTTATAACTAGTAAGAACATACATATATAGCTATATAACACACATGCAGCATTCAACACCTATTAAACCGAAGTATTCCATAGTCGGTTCCATATGTTTGAACTCAGACAATTAAAAAGTGCTCCTAGTTACAATAGAAGGTGGTCTTAACTTCAACTAAGGACTATTTGTGTGTACAACCAATATGAATCCTCCACCATGTTTATATCTAAAAGTAGGAATAAAGTCATTATTTCATAGAAAATGCATACTTTCAACCAATAACAAAAGCAAATATTAAAGACATGTTTCGAGTAAAAAAATATCACACCTGATTGTAAATCCCATTTTCACATTAGTCTAGTTGTTGGAAGCCCCACGCCAATAGAAGCCTCTTTGTCTCAATTGTTATTAATATATAAACACATGTTAAAGCACGCACACACACAAATACATAAATGAATACACTCGGTTATATTTTGAATACATTATTATTTTATATCGAACATAATATATAATAATCATGAAATATGTTATATTGTGTTTGTATTAAAATATGACATTTTATAAAATAATTTGATCAATTGCACTATAACATACAAAAATAAAAAACATGTAATATGTACTAGATAACAAAGTTTAATATGTATAGACACCATAAGAAAATTTATACATGTAGACTAAATATGTTATTAGGTTCTTATAAATTGTATGGAATGGTGGGAGAGTTGTTCAAGATTCTGTGAGATGTAGAACTTTAAAAACCACAGATTGCATAAACAGATTCATAAAGAAGTCACAAGATGTCTTTAAGAGATTGAAAGTAAACAATACCTACCTTTTCTATGAAAAATCCTTGTTGTTGACTTGGTTTGGTTAGAAATCATAGATCCATTATAAGACCAGGTTATAAAAAGACTTATTTGCATATATTCATCATTTAAAACTCACTCTTGTCAACTTCCACTCCTTATGCATGTGTATATATACATAGTATGTTTCAAGCACCATAAGATTAAGGTTTAGGATTGATATAAAAAGTTGACATGAATTAAAAAACATCTTTGTTTTCATGAATTGATTATCTCCAAGTTGCAATTGCCAATAGATTAAAGAGAAAAGACTTATATTATAAATACAACCCTAGCCAATGTCCATTAAGTAAAATGTACTTACATTCCATTAAAACCCGCATATAAGGTTTGCTATTATATCATTTACTTATTAAGTTATGTTTGAGCATTAACCATTTGGATTGTTTTTCAGTCCTTAATATAACAATCATTAACAGAGTAATAAAAAGGAATGATTCCTTTGCTTGTTATACACTATAGATTAATCCTAATTAAAATTAATTTTTAAATAATTAATTGTATGTTTTAGTTTTTGGTTTTGGCATATTAAGATATTATATTTGTTTAATTATAAGCAAACTATTATGAGTAATTTATCCTTTGTTTTTATATTTAAATATTGAATATTATAATTATTATTTTAATTGAAAATGTTAATAATTTCTTAGGGAATAGTTAGAAAGTTACAAGAACCATTAGTTGAATATTTAACACACTTAATATGCCCACAAAACCAATTTAATATGCCCATTTTTGACATCTTTGTTAGTGTTTAATAAGCATTTAATCATATTTATACGTGAATTTATATGATTTTATACTTAATATATAAGGAAATTAATTTACAAAATTGTGGGGACAATGAATTTTTATTAATTATTATTGTGGAGGTTTATTAATTTTTATATAATGCCCAAGTTGGATCAAAATATTATATTAATTTAAACAAGTTATTAATTTAATTAGTATTAATTTAGATAGGTTATATTGTACATGAGTAAAGTGATACTAGGTAGCTCTTTTAGAATAATCAATCAAACATTTAATGTATTACTTGATCTTTAGTGTGAGTTCATTGTATCACTTGAGGGCTACACCCTTCAAACATGTGGAAACTATTACAAGATATGCTCGTTAAACTAATTATGATAATGAATAATCACATGAAAATGATTGAAAAGTTTGTAGATGAATTCTCATAATTATAGTCATTAGAAGAAGAAGTAGAATACATGGACACAAAGATATTCCACCACCATGACAAAAAAGAAAACTAAAAGAAAAGTGAAAAAAAATCAAGAAAGAAGAGTGTTTAACACCTTCACCATTAAAGAATAGAAAATTTATAAATTATAGATATTGTTCCCTTATCACGTGACACACATGCGACACATGGTGTTGGCATACAAGAGGTCATGTCACACCCATGCAGCTAATAATGTGACCAAAATTAAGTTAATTTATTTATGCTCTTCATCATGTAACATTAAAGAATATTTTGTATTGGCTTAACACTTTAAATTGGTATTTAATAAAGAATAAGGTCTACTTGAATTGCTTGCTCCTCATGTTCATTATGTTGCTCCAATGGAGATAGATGTTGTAGCATATGGTTATATAATCCTCTAACTTCTATACATATTCACAATCATAAAAGTAAAAATGAACAAAACCATAAAAGAATCGGCCTAATCAAGTTCATTATTGATCATGCTGGACTGCATGAGATACATATTGTATACCCAAATTTATGACTATCACATTCTAAAGTTGTTCATATGGTTATTGTGGTTTCTAATTATAAAGGTATTAATGATAACACTTCAATTTTAAGAGTATCTATTACAAAAAATGAGTAACTGTATGGAAAATGGAGGGATCCTATGTGATGGAGACTTCACATTTATATATGCATATCAAGTTCCACCCAATCATTTTTTATGCATAAATGTGTGGACGGTGGTAGTTAATTTTAATTTTATTATGTTTTTAACAACTAAATCCTTATAGTTGAGCAATATTTTTATCTTTGATATGTGACAATAAAGTCTTACATATCTTATATAATAATGAATAATCCATGCAATATATTCGTGCATACTATAAAGAATAAGTGATAGTTTTAAATTTGCTTCAAACTTACACAACATGGTTCTTTCACATGGCTTAGGTTATGATCGATTAAAATAATTTAAAGCAGTTTTTAATTTCCCAATGATGTGAAATTCAGCACCTAAAATGTTGTTTCAATGCATTATATATATAAAATCTCAATTGCTTAATGAATTGAGGTATCATCAATTAATCTCTCTTATTTCAAGATAGATATCATCTGAAATTGCTTAATCTTAATCTTAATCTTATTTCAGGTTACTATTGAATTTATCACATATATGAATACTATTTAAAATTACTTAATGAATTGAAATTACAATTGATTAATATTTCTTATTTTAAAGTATTGTGTGAATATGATTTGAAATTACATAGTGAATTAAGATTACTATCGAGTTACCACATGATTATAATAAAGTTTATCATATGCATAAATATCATACTTACCGTCGAACTTCCGAACGTTGCATACGTACGTGTTACAAACGGTGTTATGAACGGCAAATTTTCATTCGAACGCGACGTTTGGTTTTAAAGCAACCGAACGTGAAAAACTTAATTTAAATTCATGTAAAGATTCAGAATCTTTAAAAGAGAGTGACTCAAACCCGAACGTGTGTAGGAACGCGGCGTTATGAACGCGTTACTAACGGCAAATTTTCATCCGAACGCTTTAATTGGTAACTATGATAAATATGATATATCTAATGAGTTGAGGTTATCATTGATTGGTATCTTTTATTTTAAAGGTTGTATTGATATGATTTAAATTTATTTATAATAAATTAGGTTTACTATTGAATTTACCACATGTTGAGCATATCAAGAATGGGTTCAACACTTAAATATTGTTGAAGGTATTGTATGAATATAACTAAATTACTTAAGGAATTAGATTAGTATTTTTTGTATTGTATGAATATAACTTAAATTACTTAAGGAATTAGATTAGTATTTTTATATTGTATGAATATGATTTAAAATTACTTAATGAATTAGATTGGTATTTTACATTGTATGAATATGATTTAAAATTACTTAATGAATTAGATTGGTATTTTTAACATTGTATGAATATGATTTAAATTACTTAATGAATTGAGGTTACTAAGTTTATCACATGTTGAGGATGCAAGGATGTAGGTTTAACATAATAAATGTTATTTTAATTTTTTTGCTTGTAAAATTTGTTAAACATTTTAGTCGAGCTCAAGTCCATCAACAAATGTATGATATTAAGCCTCATGAGAATATGAAGAAGGTGATTCGATATTGATATGTTTTTCAAAGTTGATTGAGCTTGGTTTAGCCAATGATTTATTACATAAGTGACTAAGTCTTTATCAAGTGTTTTAAAAAGTTAATTTTTATGTATACCAAGTACAATTGGTGAGCTCTCGTGAAAAAAAAATTATTCACATGATTCGAATGAAGTACTCTGGGTTAGAGATTTGTTAAAACATTTGAACACACCAATATGAAAAGGGAATAATAAAGTAAAGTAACATATAATATCATGTGTGTATATACTGCATACAATATATACATGCATAATGACACATGGGTGGTGACTTGGCTTCCCATGTATCAATGCCACATGATGCATATGTGTCATATACAATTACATAATTGAGGTTTGTCTATACAATACATGATCAATTTATATATTTCTCATTCTTTCAATTTGTCTAATTAATTTATGACTATGTAATAATAATTTTATAAATTATGAGGTTTAAATTTGAGTGTGAAAATAAAAAAGATAATATTCAAATATAGATTCTTTAGACAATTTTTGTCATATCATATTCTAGTTAATCATTATAGCGATCTTTAGTATCATTATATAATAAATATATCTTTAACTAACGAAATAATGTTAGGAAAGAATAGGTTATTACTTGAACTTTCTCTCTAGTGAACAAAAACCTTTTATGAGAATTTTTAACATACAAAGATCGCTCAAACATGTTTTACTTGAATAACACTATAGTATTTTAACCATTTAACCAATTAAATATTACATAAAAAAATTCAAGAATAATTGGTTTGTTATTTAGGAGAGGACATATAAAAGTCATATTATAATATGTAGCCTTTTAAATATAAGAGATCTAATAAAAGGGAACCTGAAAAGATTTATTATAATGTTAACATTATTAAGATTTTAATTAAAAATAAAAAAATTAAATATTATTTTTTATTACTTAAACAATGAATTTCATGTATAACACCTAAGCCTCTTAAATATCATAAGAATATTTAAGGGTACCTTAATGGTTAATCAAGACTTAGACATGTATTATAAAATTAAAAATAAAAAAGAGCTGTTTTTCTTTAATTCTTATTCCAATTATATTAGTTCATTATATATAATGTATATTTTCAAACATTACATAATATGTGATACTTATAATAACCATTAAGGTTGTAAAGCATTTTTCATTCTAGTTCAGGTTGAATTCAATTATTAAGATTGTAAATTATTTTAATTCTCTTGTAAAAGAGTCATGTATCTAGTTTTAAGGTTGTAATTGCATTTCATTATATAGATTTTAAGAATCATAATGCTAAATAATTCATTCTTTTCATATTAAATGTTATAATATAAAAAATGACAAGATGCCTTCAGTTTTTCAATAAAGTAAAATGAATGTAAATATTAACTTATTAAAGTGAATTTTTCATAAAAATGAAGAAACACTTTCACTAAGGATAAACATTATACACTTTATTATTTTGATCATATTATTTTCATGTGGAATCCCTCAAAATCCTTTTTTTAAATAACAATAAATAAGTTAGCATAAAATCTCATTTTCATTTATAACTACTTACATATATTTTTAAATGACTTAGTGTAAAAGATTTCACCTCAAAATTTTAATTCAAGTTTCCCACTACATATATACTTTATAAGGGAAATATTTACTTTAGAGTATTTGGTTCTTTTTTAAATTGGCATTAACCTTTTAACTTCTAAATTTTGATTGACATACTATTCATATTTAAGTTTACTTATATTTTCATATTTTCAAAAAAGTTAAAGATTAATTATTAACATTAAAGATCAACTTAAGATCTAAAATGTATAACATTTAATATGTTTTTTTTTTTTAAAAGTTAGTGTCCTTGTCAATTACTACTTAATAAATAAATAAAAATTGAAACTCATTGATTCTCTTTGAGTAACGTTTGATCATTCAAAACAATAACTTAATTAAAATATTAATAATGTGTCAAACATCATACTCATGTCTTAACATGATCAATTCTCTTAAATTCATTAAGATATTAATAATATTTCAACATTATACTTATATCTTAGCATTGTCATCAAGTAACCATTTATATGAAACATTTTGAATAAAAATACATATTTCATAATAAATTATCATTTATATCACTTGTACATGATTGTCATTCCATTCAATAATATAAGAACTTCTTTGCAATAGTAATTGACCTTTTACATTTCTATAAATATTTTAATATGTAAACAAATAATTTTATAAGTAACTGTCACATAAGGAATCATCTACTTTAATGAACATGAAACATTAAGTTATTCTTATTTAACACTTTGTCACTCAAGTGATTATTTCTTATATGAATTTAAATGTCAAATTTGTAAAATGAAATAATTAAACTTGAGTTTGGTGTAATATAAAATTTCAATGTGGTATTCAAGGTTAAGCTCGCTAATAATTACAACAATTAAGAAAATAAATATCCCTTTTTATTTCTTTGTGCCCTTAAACATCTAAAGTTGTAAAGGAAGGTTGATATGGATAAAACATATCTCCATCTTCATGATGTGATTGTCCATAAACAAGCATCTGAAAACGAATCATAAATTCAAAATGAAAGAAAGAGAAAGAAAAACTTTATTATAAAGGTGTTACTGAAACAAAAGCTTGTTCATGAGGTATGTGTCGCTATAGTGATCTGGACTGCTTTTGGATATCAAGGCGTGAGCTCTCCTAGCTTCATGTAAATCCTTCCTCGATCCACAGCTGTGTAACAAGTCCAGTATTCCGATCGCCCATTTGCATGAAGCTTCCATCATCTGCATACTTGGGTTTTCTAAGAAACAATCCTCCATTTCTTTTGGGATTCTACACATGATCAACAGAGATTCTCATTGCCACACTAGTTGAATACAAAGAGGTGCAGCGTTTAGGGTTTAACATGATATAAGTATAAATAGGCTGAAATGATTAAAAAAAAAAAAAAACTTCTTCATTCTCATGCATTGATTGTCCAGACACACATCTCCAAGTTGCAGTTGCCAATAGATTAAGGGAAAAGACTCACATTATAAACACAACCTAATCCAATATCCATTCCATTCTTTAACCTTCTTAAACCCCATGGAAGATTTGTTAGAGTATTATAACTTCTCACTTAATATCATAAACCCAATGTTACTCATTCATTGTCCATTGGCATCAACATCTTACTTACAAAATTTATTATATTGCATTCTCTTTCGTTATACATGATTATGTTTAAGCATTAACCAGTTGGGTAATGATTAGGGTTAATTTAGCTATTTAGGTCGAGTTGTTCTTTTAGGATTAGGTTAGGTCTAGAATGACATATGTGATTGATCCAGAAGAACCAGCATGGGTGAGAAAGGTGCCGGGCCACGGAATGGGATGATTAAGAAATGCACCAGGAAGTTGAAATCACGTTTTTGGGGTAACACACCTCCTGATATACAAGCTCATATTGCGAGCTTCCTTCCATTGCCTTCTATATGCCGGTTTAAGACCGTCTCCAAGGAATGGCGCTCGGCACTCAACCAGAGTATTGTATCCAAACAGGAGTGGTACATACGGATTGGCCACGGCTGTATTCATTTATTGGATGGGACAGAAAAAGTCCCGTCTTGGAGAAGGCTGAGTTTTCACATCCCCAGGGATCTCACTCGGTTGGACCACTACATAAGCTCTCTTTCGGTTTGTGGTTCGTCAGGATTGATACTTATCCACTCTGGTCTATCCGGCAGCCACGGTTTTGTTGCATTTGTATGCAACCCCCTTATGTTGAACAGTTGGATTCAGCTTCCTTCACCTCCTCAAGTGACGTCCACTTACATGAGAAGCAGCATCATTTACCTGGGTATTCAGGAACAAGGTACTACACGGGGACACTTCATTGTTGTTTGCTTGAGAGGATTCCATTCGGACTACTCTCGTTTATACGAGATTGTAGTGCAAGTTTACGATTCCAAACAGGGTGAGTGGGTGTCCTCCAAGAGTGTTCCCACTACCTTGCTTGGAGCGACTAGGGAGCTAGTTGTGAAGGGGAAGGGCTGTATGATTTTGAGAGAGGACAAGATTACATTCATCACAGCCTTGGAAAATGGGTTGAGATCGCTTAAGTCCGTGAATGTTTGGGAGCCAACCGACATTATCACACTTGCAACTTGGACCACACTTCCCTTGAACATGTATCAACCCAGCTATAGTATGCTTTTGGATGAGAGGAAGTATGTTTTTTCTTCGCAATTGTCTTTATGATAACGCATTGGTGTTTGCTGGAGGTGTGTGTGTTCAAATTCATTTGCACATACATATTGGCTCTAACGCATCGGTTTTGTAGGTAAGATTGTGCTGGTGAATAAGATACCCGTGGGCAATGGGCGAGTAACATTGGGTTTTTATTTTTAAATGACAACAATGAATGGCAAGTTTTAACAAGTTTGCCTTTAGAAAATCTTCCATGCGGGTTTATAGAAGGTGTAAGGAAATGGATGCACGAGTCGATGTTGGAGGTGGTGAGCAAGTAATCACGTTTTACTTCATGAATGTCAGGTGGGGTTGTGTTTACAATGTAAGTAGTATCTATGTTTGTAATTGTTCTCTCTCATTTTGAATTTTGAATTTATTTTTTCAGATGGTAACTCAGACTTGGCGATTTGTGTATGGACGATCGGCTCACGGAGATGGAGATATGTTTTATTCATATCAACCTTTGTTTACCACTATTTAAGGGCAGGGATTGAATTTAAGTAAACAAAAAGAATTTCTTAATAAGTGAGTTTAATTAAATTTAGCTTTAAAAGAAATTCTTAATATTAATGTCAATTTTAAAAGGATAACATCCAAAGAATATTTATATTCTATGCAAGTAAATTAGTAATTCACGGCAGCATATACATTACAGATTTAATATATAATTTTAATATTGATTTACATTTTAACTTCAAAATTCCACCGTTAATTCTGGAATTAAAATTAAAATATTGAAATCTATAATTTATAAATTCAATTTTAAATTAAATTATGTAACAAACGCTTTCTTTTGAACTTTGAGATTGCATAAGGGCTACTTAGGTTGAAAAAATGTATTCATAACATATTTAAATAAGAATTTAAATAATAATTATTTTTGTTTTGAAAATTTTTACATTTTTGAGCTTTGACAGTTAAAGTAAACAAAATTGATATCAAGATTAAACATTGTTGATTTATTTAAAAAAACAAAGAAATACTTCTTTCCTACTTAAATAATGGATTTTATTTAAGTTATTATATCAAATAACCCACATGTATAATAGATTTTAAAGTTTGCTTTTATTATATCTATTGTATTTGAAAGGTTACATATCATAATATAGTTTCTATGTGTCGTCTCCCGTTGGTTCTAATTTTTTATTAATCTTTTGATGTGATAGTTAGTCGGCCAAATGGTTAAAAATACTAGTGTTATTAAAGTAAAACAAGGGAAGGGCTCTTTGTGCTATTTGATCTCGTACAATTTTGTGTTTACACAAAAAGAATATTTACAAAACATGTATGTCACAAAAAACTATACAGTTTTGTGTGTACACTTGGTATAGTTTTTTGTGACATACATGTTTTGCAAATATTATTTTGAGTAAAGACAGATAAAGACCTAAACTTGCTAATAATGATTTATTCATTATTATGATTCATAAACAAAAATTTAACAATAAGAATATGCATTCTTCTTTATTATAATTGTAGAGTTCTTTTTATATCAAATAAGAAAACATGTTTATTTAAAAATGTTTTATGACTTAATTTTTTAAAAATCTTTAAGCCAATAAAAAATTAACATAATTAAAGTTATGTTACAATCTATGTGTTCATGTATACATATATATGTATACACACACGTGTTTACACTCAAAAGTATATAAAAACTTTTGAATATTCAGTGTATTCAATGTGTGTGTGTGTCATTTTATGGATTGACTAATTAATTAAGTAAATTACTTGAACTTGGTTGGGCCATGCACCATTTAACTTATAATTGTTTTTAAGGCCATACTATCATGGGCAACAGTAGAAGGTTGTGATTTGAACCTTGTTAAAGCAAGATTAATATTGTACGTTAAAAATAAATTAAAATTACAATATTTTAAGGTTGAGGGTAATTGGTGCATGGGTCAAAACATTACAAATTTAAACATTATTAAGGTAAAATAAGGATTTGAATGTTAGTTAATTATTTATAACTAGTAAGAACATACATATATAGCTATATAACACACATGCATGCATTCAACACCTATTAAACAGAAGTATTCCATAGTCGTTCCATATGTTTGAACTCAGACAATTAAAAAGTGCTCCTAGTTACAATAGAAGGTGGTCTTAACTTCAACTAAGGACTATTTGTGTGTACAACCAATACATGAATCCTCCACCATGTTTATATTTAAAAGTAGGAATAAAGTCATTATTTCATAGAAAATGCATACTTTCAACCAATAACAAAAGCAAATATTGAAGACATGTTTCGAGTAAAAAAATATCACCACCTGATTGTAAATCCCATTCTTCACATTAGTCTAATTGTTGGAAGCCCCACGCCAATAGAAGCCTCTTTGTCTCAATTGTTATTAATATATAAACACATGTTAAAGCACGCACACACACAAATACATATGCATGTTGTAACTAAAATGGGCATGGCTATAGTCCCATTTCCTAATAATTAATAAATTTTAGCTATTTAATTAGCATTTTCTAATATTAAAGGAATATTTTAGAATATATGTTTGAAAACATAATATTCTTTAGAATATTCTATTTTGTATTCGACCCTTTAATAAATTATAGCATTCATTGAACAAAAATTAATAACATTATAAAAGTAGAAGGTATTAAATTATATAATATATTGCCTAATATAACAATTAAGGAAGAGCATAAGAGGTACATTATATAAATATTGATGTTGTTAATAAAATATTAATATTTAAATATAACATTATTAATTAAAAATTTGTAGTAGTAATAATATATATAAAATCCTATAATAATATAGTCAATCTTCCATATCATTTTTTAAATTTATATAGTTAAGTAAACAATTTGGTACTATTATTAAAAGTTTATAATAATTATGAATATTAAATATATGATATTTATAATTTTGTAATTGCTTTAAGCTTCAGAAAACATACATTCCCTTGGAGTTTTGTTAATCGTGACTTTATCAACGCTTCTTGACATCCACCTATATCGAATGGATTTAACATTTATAAAACATGCTAGGTCTTTTTGATTGGGAGACCATGTTTTCTCTAGGCATCCATTATATCTTTCGCTCTCCTTCTCGTGTCGCTTTTTTTGTGGTTTGAACCATGCAACCTTAACAATACTATTTTTTGTGATTACTTCAGGTGTGTCGATAATTTAACCCATCCAAATAGGCTGATTATATGACATGCAAGTTGTAACTAAAATGGGCATGGCTATAGTCCCATTTCCTAATAATTAGCAATTTTAGCTATTTAATTAGCATTTTCTAATATTAAAGGAATATTCTTTAGAATATATGTTTGAAAAGAGAATATTCTTTAGAATATTCTATTTTGTATTCTACCCTTTAATAAATTATAGCATTCATTGAACAAAAATTAATAACATTATAAAAGTAGAATGTATTAAATTATATAATATATTGCCTAATATAACAATTAAGGAAGAGCATAAGAGGTACATTATATAAATATTGATGTTGTTATTAAAATATTAATATTTAAATATAACATTATTAATTAAAAATTTGTAGTAGTAATAATATATATATAAAATCCTATAATAATATAGTCAATCTTCCATATCATTTTTTAAATTTATATAGTTAAGTATACAATTTGGTACTATTATTAAAGAGTTTATAATAATTATGAATATTAAATATATGATATTTTATAATTTTGTAATTGCTTTAAGCTTCAGAAAACATACATTCCCTTGCAGTTTTGTTAATCGTGACTTTATCAACGCTTCTTGACATCCACCCATATCGAATGGATTTAACATTTATAAAACATGCTGGGTCTTTTTGATTGGGAGACCATGTTTTCTCTAGGCATCCATTATATCTTTCGCTCTCCTTCTCGTGTCGCCTTTTTTGTGGTTTGAACCATGCAACCTTAACAATACTATTTTTTGTGATTACTTCAGGTGTGTCGATAATTTGACCCATCCAAATAGGCTGATTATATGACGCATCTGGAGTAATGAGAACCATCATTAGTTTTTGAAGATCCTTGCAGCAATCAAAGTATGCTTTAGGTTTTTGGTTCCTTTGTCCAACAAAGTGTGGGGTTTGCACTTCCACATCACTACTGGCTTCTATGTCGTCTGTGCTCAGTGATGTCATTTCAATCTCCTCTCGCCACCTTGTTTTAGGCCAGAAAGGGTGTTGCAATTCTGTACTTGTGACAGTAGGCCCTTCCAACTCTCGAACAACAGTCTCCCAATAGTTGACCACATGCTTATATAGTTCTGAGTAACCAGTTGCCTTATCAGAATTCTTTGGCATCGATTTTTGAACCCATGCCACATATTTTTTGATGCCATCAATAATAACCTCTTGTTCCTTGAGCTGGGCACTCAATGGAATAGGGTCTGGTTGTCCTTCTGGGAGAAGTGGCTTTCCATCCTCTCCACTTTTGAAGAGCATTAAGCCCTCTTTCGGTAACCACTCCTGCTCTGATGGCCGTAACTTGTACTGCATAATAGGTATACCATCTCGTATGGAGAAAAAGAATTGTAGCGGCACAAGGTGACCAACTAAAGAATCACTCCCTTCTTTTATATACTCCTTGAGAAATTTTTTGAAGTCTGGCACCTCAGTCACAAGCAAAGCACAACTTTTTTTGGAGATGCAATTTTCAAAAAGATTCATCATATGCGGTAAGGTAAGTGCACTTGTCCTTTTTGTAGAGTTGGAGACCTTGCTGAAGAACGCATCAATATCTTCATGAGTGTGACCAACCATAAGGAACTGAGCGTGATTGTTTCAAACACACCTTTGGCAACAAGCATTGACAAGTATGCTAGCACATATCTAGAAAATAAAAGTAAGTATGAGCTTGAGAAACCCTTAAGTAAAATGATTTACCTATTTTTGTTCTCGCCTGCACAATTATCCATCTGTAAAAGCAAATGACGAGGAAGCTTATTTGATGTTGAGGACACATGTACACTATTTGAGCTAGATCCCTCCACTGAACCTGAACTCTCAACAGGGCCATCTGTTTTTTGTGCAGGTTGCTGACAATGCCTCTCATATTCCCAAGTAGCCTCAAGTGCAGACGTGTTCATGAGAGCATTATGTAAAGGTTGAAGGTGTTGTTTCTTCACTTTGAGATCACTGATAGGACTTGTCTGTGAGTGGGCTTCAAGGTTTCTGAAACACATGGCTAACGACCCAATAGTGAAATTGGAGTCGCTAGACCAATGTGGAAGTGAAAAGTGTCCATATGACTCACAACCGTGTCCATGTGTTAGCACACCTGTTAAAGAAATCGGAAGTTTCATGACATTTCCAAGGCACTTTGGTGTTGCAAAGAGCTTTGGAATGCTGGTCTTTGAATGATCCATCTTGTCATGGATCAAGCACAGGTACTCTGATGGGCGTGACACAGAAAGCATGCGGTGTGCATAGTACTGAGACCGACAAGTTTGTTGTGCAATCATGTGGGCCTCCATCTTCCTTTGAATGGTAGTGATCTCCACCAAGGTTTTTGCACAAGCCTCTGCAGCCTTCAATGATGTACAAGTGTCACACTTAGAAAAGCTAGAGTGTTTTGCAATCTCCACATCCTTAAAATGAGTATTCCATATGTTGTTGAAGGTACCAGTGCAGATTGCTTGGAGCCCCATCAAACTGAGGCACTTGTTCACATGTTCACACAGTTTCAATTGAGTGTAGATTGAAGGTAAAACCTTGAGATTTTCCCTGACCCCTGCATTTGTGGTTCGGCATTTGTGAGGCATCCTGTCTGCATTTGCTTCCACAAAAGCCTTGAGTATCTCTATGGCTGCCATGATGTGAGAGCGGGTTTTGACCAAGCCAGTGTTCCCATGAACTGAGGTTCGCGCTCCATCTAGCCACTCATCCCTCCGACGGTAGAACGTGGTCTTTGGGATCCCGTATATACTGTACCAAGCTTTGAAGCAGATGGCCACCTTATTAAATACCATGGATGTACTCTGATAACCTGTGTCCGAGGCCATTCCATCAATACACCCAGTTAGTGCAGCATATACAAACTCATGCCTTTGCTTTTGGGTGAGCATACGAAAGACATGTCTACATTGGGTAATTTCATTCCGGTCTGCCATCTGACAACACTTCTTCTTGCAACAGTCAATCGTGGAAATGCTCGTAACACTTTCGGAAGATGTAGGATCCATCTTTACCCTCTTGCTGAAACTTGCAGGGGAAGATCTACAACCCATGAATCGCCTTTTTCTTACAATAGGACCAATGCAAGGAACCTCTTCAAATATGAGTTGTTCTTCCGGGTTGTTATTATTGAAATCCAACCCAGAATATGTTGAACCATCTTGCCGTCTTAATTCAGATGTTCGCCACCTCACGAGGGATCCAGGATACAATGTGCCATTAGGTGAAACCTCTGTCACAACTACACCCACGAAGTCGGACCCTAGTTTCTCTTCTGACACTGCTTCCATTGGATTTATAGCTGTGATGATGCCTCTTCCGACTTCAATCTCACGAAGAAAGAGAATCACCTCATCCATCACAGCAGGCAAGCCATCATCTGGTAAACTCGTGCTACTATTTGTTTGTGACTCTGCATATTTTGTGTCAGCCTTGACTTCATCCAAATTCCACAATACAGGAGAACCCTCCTCAAATTCCATTCCCAGAACCTCAACATGCTTGAAATGGTGTTCACCCATACGTACACACAAGATCCTTGGGAAATATTGTGACATGATGCATTATTATCTCGAACTTCCACAGTTCCAGTGCCAACTATCTCGTTGTTCCGAAGAAGACATACTTTATCTCCAGTATTAAACATATTGTCCTGCACATAAATAATTGTATTATTTATGATATCTGTTTATGCAATATTTTTAAGAAATCTGAATTACGGTTACTTAATAATATGCATATGCAATAATACATAATTATGTTTAGAGATAATATCTCATGTTTGATTAATACAACTGATGGGCGGGATTAATCCCGCCACGAATCCCTCCGACGAGGAACGGTCGGCGGGATTAATCCCGCCGCCGACTCAACCCCTTCGGAGAGAGTCGGCGGGATTAATCCCGCCGGACTCCCTCCGACGGAGAGCGGCGGGATTAATCCCGCCGCTCCCTCCTCGGGAGCCGGCGGGATTAATCCCGCCGCTCTTCCTCCTCGGGGGGAGTCCGGCGGGATTAATCCCGCCGACTCTCTCCGACGAGGAAGGGAGTCCGGCGGGATTAATCCCGCCGACTCTCTCCCGGAGAGAGTCGGCGGGATTAATCCCGCCGGACTCTTCCTCGTCGGAGGAAGAGGCGGCGGGATTAATCCCGCCGGCTCTTCCTTGTCGGAGGGAGTCCAAGGCGGGATTAATCCCGCCCACAATTCTTACGACGGGGAATGGGTGGCGGGATTAAACCCGCACATAACTCTCTCCAAAACTATGATTTCAAAGAGATCTCGGGATAAATCCTGTCCCCAAATCTTTAAAACAGGAAGTGGTGGCGAGATTAATCCCGCCACCCCTTCCCTGCCTCCTAAAATGGTTGGCGGGATTAATCCCGCCGACAACTCTTTCTAATAAATTCTGGTAACTCTTCATCAGTTGAGAAGGTTATCGACGGGATTAATCCCGCCACTCTTTTTCAGTGGCGGAGAAGCATTGCCCGGGAGATGGTGGCGGGATTAATCCCGCCACTTCTTCAAAGAGGCGAAAAAGAAATGGCCGGATTAATCCCGCCGCCCCGGTTAACCTAGAATATTAAGTTAAAAGGATATTTAAACGTGATAAATCCCTAACGGAATATATTATAATCCTAATGCATTTCTAAACCCCTAAATTGTAATTTTAAGAGAGAATGTAAGAGAGTGAATCTTAATAAGTATTTTTAAATTTGTTTATAATACTTACTTGTAAACAGCACTGAAGGCGCCGTGCTTTCCTATAAAGAATAGCACCCAATTTAATCTCGCTCCTGAGATGATCACTATGAAGAAAAAAGAAGATCTAAAGAGTGAAAAATACAGAAATGAAGAAACCCTTGCCGGAGAAAGAACCAGATCTGAATTTGAGTGGGAAATTAAATGCATTTTCAAATTTACATGTCAGACCGACAATACATATGTCAGAAATTCAAATTTTTTAAAAAGAACAGAAAATAAAATTTAAGATGAGTTGACACAAATATCCGACACTCTGACATATATACTCTCCAGTTCCAATGAGTATTTTAAAATTGCATTTAATGTTATTCAAGTGATTCAAGCTGTTTAATATTACGAAATTTTAGACTATATTCTACATTCTTAGTATTCAAGTATATTTATATTATATATATATATATAATATATACTTATACAATAAATAAATTGATATATTATTATGTATCATTTAAAATATATTCATAGTCTGTTTATTATTATTATTTTCTTAATTACTCGAGTATTTAGTTTTCATTTCCTAGTATCAATGGGATATTCTTTAATATTTTATTAATATTTGAAGAATATTCTAATATTAAACCTGATTATCATAATTAAATTAGTCTTGTTCTTAATTATTGCAGTAATTATTCTACATTTGTATATATTAATGGGATTTTCTCAATTAATTTGTTATTATTTCAAGAATATTCATGTGTTAAACCTTATTATCAATATTAAATTAATACACACTATGAACATATTTTAAATTATACATAATAATACATCATTTTATCTAATATATAGTCATATATAGTTTTAATAATATATATATTAATATCATTTCCTTAATTACTTGAGTAATTAATCTTCTTTATATTAATGGGATATTCTTTATTATTTTCTTATTATTCCAAGAATATTCCAATATTAAACATGATTATGATAATTAATTTAGTTAATTATTTGAGTACTTAATTTACATTTGTATATATTAATGGGATTTTCTCAATTAATTTCTTATTATTTCAAGAATATTTCAATGTTAAACCTTTTTATCAATATTAAATTAATATATATTATTAAAACTATATATGGCTATATATTAGATAAAATCATATATTATTATGTATAATTTAAAATATGTTCCTAGTGTGTTTATTAATTTTATTTTCTTAATTATTCGATGTTTGTTTTGCACACATATATAAACACAATCATAAATTTACACACGCATTACAAGAACTTACAAAAACACATATGCACACACATGCACAACCCTAAACCAAACTGAAGAAATAGTTGCTTCTTTATTGAAAACATCATGTTCAACGCATGTATGATATATGTACTCAATCTGTGTATATGTAACACATTGAATTTACATGTGTAATATTTATATTAAGCTTGTTGGGAGCAAACCCTAAACCCTAAACCCTAAACCCTAATATGTAACACAATGAATTTACTCATGTAATATGTATGTATGTCTGTGTGTATACACGTGTGCATGTATATATGTGTACTCTGTATGTATATATGTGTACTTTCTGTCTTCTCTCATACATACACACCATGCATGATCCATGTTAATATGTACTGTCTCTCTTCTCTCAAACATACACACCATGCATGATCTATAATATGTACTCGGTCTCTCTAATATTATGTACTAATATGTATGTATGTCTGTGTGTATAATACACACCATGCATGATCCATATGTACTGTCTCTCTTCTCTCATATACTATGTATGTATATCTGTGTATAATATGTGTAAGTATATATGTGTACTAATATATGCAATGTGTACAAAAATAATTTTTCAACACTCTCTCTTCTCTCATACATACACACCATGCATGATCCATCCTAAATCCAAAACCCTAAACCCTAAACCCATGTAATATGTGTGTATGTCTGTGTGTATACACGTGTGTATGTATATATTATGTGTATTAATATGCAATGTGTATGTAGATACACATGAAACTTTAACACTCTCATGGACACACACATGTTAAATCCCTGCATGATTTATATTTTTGAGGTGTATGTGATACACCCACACACGCACGCGCTAATAATATAATGAAAGAATATTCGTTTAGGGCGAATCTATATTTTATTCTTTTTAGGGTTTAAGTATATTCTCAGAAGGAATATTCTATTAGGGTTGATATATATATTTAATTCCTTTAGGGTTTAGGTATATTCTTAGGGTTTCAAGAGGCGGCGGCTGTGAAATCGGCGGCGGCGGCTGTGCACACAGGTGAGATCTGTGTGTGTGTGTGTGTGTATGTATGTATATATGTATAGGAGTGTGCGTATAATTTTTTTTTAGTTTTATCTCTCGCACACACACGCACACTCCTGTGTATGTATATGTGTGTGTGTGTGTATTTATTTGTTTCGCTCACACACGCATACACACGATATACATATACACATATATATTATATACCTATATACATATATACATACATATATTATGTGTACCAGTATCTGTAAATTTTTTTTATTGATCTTGCTTTACACACACACAACAACACACACACACACACACACACACATATATATATATATATATATATATATTATTAGTGTACCAGTATCTGTAAATTTTTTTTTTATTGATCTATCTCTCCACACACACGCGCACTGCTTTACACACACCACACACACACACACACATATATATATATATACAACACTAGTTTATATATATGCTTATATATTCATATGGGTTATATATCTATATACACACATATATATATGTGTGTGTTTTTCTGTATAATTTTATTTATTTATTAGTTTTATCTCTCGCACACACACGCACACTCCTGTGTATGTATATGTGTGTGTGTGTGTGTTTGTTTATCTGTATGATTTTATTTGTTTCGCTCACACACGCATACACACAATAACATATACACATATATATATACCTATATACATATATACATACATACAACACTAGTTTATATATATGCTTATATATTCACAGACTCTCTCTCTTTCTCTATAGATTATATATCTATATACACACATATATATGTGTGTGTTTATCTGTATAATTTTATTTATTTATTAGTTTTATCTTTCGCACACACACGCACACTCCTGTGTATATATATATGTGTGTGTGTGTGTTTGTTTATCTGTATGATTTTATTTGTTTCGCTCACACGCATACACACGATATACATATACACATATATATACCTATGTACACACATATATTAGGTGTACCAGTACTGTATAATTTTATTTATTTATCTATCTCTTGCACACACACGTACACTCCTATACATACATACATACATATATATATATACACACACACATATATATATGTGTGTGTTTTTATCTCGCTAAGCCCCTCGAGCGGCGGGATTAATCCCGCCGCTATATAGTTGGCCATGGGCGGCGGGATTAATCCCGCCGCCGACCCGAAGAGCGGCGGGATTAATCCCGCCGCCCATGGCCTGCGTGAGGGGCCTCGGCGGCGGGATTAATCCCGCCGCTCATCCATGCCCTGCGCGGAATGCGGCGGGATTTATCTCGCCGGCAATGGCCTGTGTGAAGGTTCTAATGGGCGGGATTAATCCCGCCGGATTCCGCGCAGGGCATTTACAGGGAATGGGCGGCGGATTAATCCCGCC
>PUQB01000633.1:0-141237 GCA_003024785.1 Selaginella tamariscina | reverse complement strand
AACCAGAAGGAAGGTCAGTGGGATAAGTATATTCCATTACTCGAGTTTTGCTTATAATCACTGGCATTGGAATGAGTCCATACTATGCTATGTTTGGACGACATCCCAAGACAGCTTTTTGAGCTCGGTTTTAGCAAGTAAGAAGGCTCAAGGCAACATGGATGAGGAAGCTAAAGATCTGAGTGTTTAGCTTGAAAACATTCAGAGTTTTTGTGCAAGAAGAACTTATAAGCAGCTCAGAGCCGAGCTATCAAGTTTGCTAATGAGCACAGAAGCTTCCGAGAGTTCCAGGTGGGGATTATGTATATCTCCGAGTGGTATTTGCCACACATGTAAGGCGGAACACAGTTGTGGCCTTACGGAAGGGACGCAATGATAAGTTGTCTCCCAGGTACTCATGTCCTTATAAGATTCTGGAGCGTATCGGTAAGGTGGCATATCGACTATGGCTGCCAGAAGGAGTGAGGGTGCACCCAGTGTTTCACGTTAGCCAGTTAAAGAGAGTACTCACAAGGAACGAGTCCCGGGTAGATTCTTTGTGGATGTACAAGGCTAATGATACAGGACCAATTCTTGAGGACAAAGGATTGTTATGACCCATATAACGAATAAAAGAATATTCCCCAGAAAGGTATAAACTAGAATATTCCTAAGGAGCTATACCTAGATCTAAGAGAGAATTAAGGGCACACTATTATTGGAAGCCTTTCTTGGAGAGCAGCGTGTGCAGACTAGAGACAGCTCGGGGGAGGTCGGGTGGTATTGTGAGGGTCTCTAGATTGTACGTAGGGGTGCCTAACAGTGGAGGACGTGCCCAACTTGGAGCTCGATCCGGGTGCCGAGGCTGCTGTGGAGCAGGTGGAGCTTGCAGACAGCACGGGAGCTGAAGAAGGAGAACTACCTGTAGAGCATCGATGCGACTTGCAAGGAAGCAACTGTCATGCAAATCGAGTGCTGGATTAGCATCAGCCAGAAGATGGAGAAGCTTGGTTTCTACCGCGATGATGCGGTCTGCAAACGTCGGTGGACAAACCTGATGAATGACTACAAGGTCATCAACAACTACAACACCAGGAGATCAGGCGCCATGAACTTCTTCTCACTGTCCATGAAGGAGGCGAAGAAGTAGCTTCCAAGCTTGAACGGGATAATGGATTGTGAGCTTTATGATGCCTTGGATGTGATCTTGGGGATCCGGGCTGCCACAAACCCCACAAACATGGTCGACTCGGATGCCATACATGTTCAAGATGAGGAGGATCCGACAGAGGTTGATGGAGCTCCAGGGGAGGCACCTAAAGCCTTAGGGAGCTCGGGGAAGAAAAAAAAGGAAAGCTCGGAACAACGATGAGTCTACTCAGCGAGGAATGAGCAAACACTTGCCCTGCAGCGGGAGCTTCTCCAAGTTGAGAAACAGAAAGCGCTTCTGCAATTGTGAACATATCCAAGTCCTTGTGTAGCTTTCTAGCTGTAGAGGAAAGTTGCCGAGGTCCGCCGGGCTCCTAGATTGTTCATTCTTGTTTGTTCATGCACTTGAAGCTTAAATTTTATTTTTTTTGTTCATGCACTTCAAGTATTCACTTGATGTTTTTTCTTCTAGGGGGAGCCAATGCTCCTGAGTCCTCGGGCCAAGGTCTTAAGCCGTCAGGAAGCTGAGCCGCCGAGTCAGGATCACCAGCGTGAGACCGAGTCTCAGAGTTCGCAGAGTCTAGAACTTTTTGAGTTGATCCTCAACAAAACCACCATGTTTGTAGGTCAGTCTTTGCTTTTGGCGTTAGAGGGATTCAAGAAGCTTGACGATGATAATAGTCCTTTGATTGTTATGAGGATGAGAGTTTAGAGGAGCAGGTTCGAGCAACTGTCATTGCAAAACGGCATTGCACAGGGATCTGGTGGGTGAAACCAAGGTGCTTGACTACATGGAGCAAGTTCTTCATGGAGTATTACGACCTGGGCCGATGGAAGAGGAAACTACACATGGAGAAGAGGACTTTCTTTGTGCTCTGTAGCATGCTCCAATGAGAAGTCGAGAAGAAGGACACGAGGTGGAGGAAGGCTGTGCCGGTGGACGTTCGGCTGGGGTGATGCTATATAAGTTGTTCAAAAACACGGACTACTCCGACCTTGCTGACAAGTTTGGTATTGGAGAATCGACTGCACACGAGATCGTTGTGGAGACAACTGCTGCTATCGTGAAGTGCCTTGGACACAAGATCCATTTCCCAGAAACAGAGGAGGAGGTTTGAGTTGTGGCATAGGAGTTTCGGGGGATCACCAAAACTTGGCTTCCTAACATAGCAGGGCGTTTGATTGTTCACATATTGAGATCACCCGTCCGCCGACGGAGGATGGTGCGGACTATTTTGATCGCAAACAAAGGTACTCAATGATCATGCAGGCAGTCCGCAATGCGAAGAAACAATTCTTGAGTGTTTACGCTGGCTGGCCAGGTGATTCTTTGTTGTTTTACGTTGGTTTTGTTTTACTACTGGTTCTATAGGCAGCGTCCATGACATGTGGGTTTTCCGCAACTCATCTCTCCGAAACAAGCTCGTCAACAGCGAGCTCCTTCAAGCACCTTTGGAGCTTGCCTATGACGATAGAATTAAGCCATACTTGGTTGGAGATAAAGGTTACCAGTTGCAACAACATTTGATGGTTCCATATCCGGGTGAGCTTTTTGGTTTTTCAAGTTTTGTAATACTTAGGAAGAGAGTTTCTACAGGCCAGAATCTGTCCGTGGCGGAGTCCGAGTTCAACACTCACCACCATCTTAGCTCTCGGATTGTGATTGAGTACTTCTGAAAATGAAGTTTAAATGCTTGCAACTGAAGTATTTGACAAACATCACAACAGTTGCTGCATTTTACACAACTTCCTAATAGATGTTGAAGAAGAGATCCGAGCTTGGAGAGTTGAGGTTCAGAGATGGGAGGCACTTGAGACTTTTGTGGACTAGGTGCTAGCTGAAGAGCCTGCAGAGCCTTTGTAGGCGCTAGATGATGGGCTAGAGGTTGGAGAGAACCTCCAGAACTTCCTTTGTTTGTGCCATAGAAACCCTAATTTTTGAATTTGAAAATTTCAAATTTCCCGGGAATTTTTAAATGTTAAGATAAATTTTAAGTTGCGAAAGTAATGGTTTTACTTAAAATTGAGATAAGTGATGTGGGGTACTTAACCGAATTTTTAGGTTAAGTTTGCAGCAAATTTCACTTAAATTTTGTACTTAAATTTTTTATGTATGGACCTAAGTACGTATGTGCGAATCCAAATGACCTACTTTAAATTTAAGTTACTTAATTAAATTTTTAAGCTTAAGTACATGTGTGAATCAACCCTTCCTTCTTTAAATAAACTTGTATAGTAACATATAAAGAATCAAAGTTCAAACATGACCTTAGAGCTGTCTAAGTTGCAAATTGTAGCGAGAACCTAAATTTCATGAACAATACTAATAACTAAAATCACCTTAAATAATATTAGTTAGAACCACCATAATTGCTTGCAGGGTAGTTGGGTTTAGCATTTAGGGCTTGGGAGTGCATTTTTGAAACAATATGCCATGCCCCACCGTACTACACGGACAATGATGTGCCATGGGCCATGGCCACATGTGGACTAGTTTAAGGTTTAGGGGTTTTATGAAATATTCTATTCTATGGCCATACCCAACTTTTTGAGATGTTGTCTTGGTACAGATAACCATGATTGCTTGTCATAATATATATAAATAAGATACCATTGCAGTGCTTTTTACATCAAAGATCATAAAAAAATAAAAAGAAAACTAAAGAATAGTTGTAAAAGTTATTTAAAAGGTTAATTTTAAGAATATAATAAGATGTTTAAATGAAAGAAAAGATGTTGGAATGTTATATAGGAAAAAGGGAATGCAAAATGTTTAGAAGACATGCAAAGAATTTAAGAATTGATTCAACAATTTTAAACTCTTGATAATATACAATCGAATAAGAGAGTCGTCATCTTCATTTGATGAAAGATTCTGATTTAGTGCTCTTAAATATAGAGGCATATTTCAAAACATGTTCATGATTCACACACATTGGAGATTACCATAAGTCAAAATAGTAATAGTCGTGATAAAAATGAGCAGTGGTGCAAAAGAGACCCTTTTTCTTCTTTCGGGTTTTTGACCCAAACAATGTGTCTATAGGAGGCTTCCCTCTTTCCATAGTTTCCGATTCAACCATTTGACCTCAATCACTATCATATGTAGTTCGCCAAATGGCTGATAGGATGGATTATTGCATCAACACTAGGAATGGATCATCCACAGGGCCACAATTGAAGTCGTAGTCCGAGCCCACCA
Organism: Selaginella tamariscina; assembly: GCA_003024785.1. Classification (NCBI taxonomy): domain Eukaryota; kingdom Viridiplantae; phylum Streptophyta; class Lycopodiopsida; order Selaginellales; family Selaginellaceae; genus Selaginella; species Selaginella tamariscina. The sequence continues at coordinate 136,907 of PUQB01000633.1, read as the reverse complement.
TAGAGGTCTCCCGATTCTATACTATGTGGCTCGACCATCTCTTACTCTGATTATAGACATTCAGGAGTGGACACATTGGCAATAGTTGGAGTGATATTTTGACACTTTTGTGCATAAGTGTTTGGACAAACAGGAGGAACACTTGGTTGATTAGGGAATCAAGGCATATGTGCCACAATTCAATGTGTTGCAATTACACAGAGCTGCATTCACATTCACTGGTAAGCTCATCAGGATGTATTTGAATTACCACAGCATGAGGAATGTTTTGAGGCGATTCCACACATTCATACATACATCCGATCAATACGACATGTTCCTACAAAAGCAGAAGACAACACCAATATCTATATTATCCCTTAGGGACCACTATAATGTTAAGTTAAATTTTCCTATGCCTACAAATGTGGTTATGGTCACAATTGTCAACCAGTGATAAGGGATAAATGGAATAAGATGAATGCGTGATAAGATAAAGATCAAACTTCAAAAGGTCAGAATAGAGTAAGAATGACAAGGTATATAATAAATAGTAGTAATGCGAATCCCGTTGTAGTAGCGAAAAGAGAGTAGTAAATTAAGAAATAGAGAATTAAGTAGAAAGACATAGTGAGAATAAGATGAGAGAGTATATCATGTTCGCACAATGGCACATAGTACAATATTTAATATACTCGTGATCCATTTATTATCCTATTTTATTCTTATTCTCAGTTTAGTACAAGTAGTTATAATAACTTCTTATAAGCCTTATTGATTAGTTATGTAACCTCCTCTTTGCTGTTATGATAATTTCCACATAGGTTATGATAACTTTTGCATAGGCCGTATTCGCTGACTTTGTAGATGTGTATTCCATCTCAAACACCGTATTACAGTTGTAGCCCATAATTGTATGTCCTCATATAACTCTCGTATTTTCACTATATATATTGTTTTTGATATTTTTCCTCATTATGTGCCCCAATGAAAGAAACATAACTAAAAACTCCTAAGTGACTAAATATGATCTAACAAGCACAACATAGTGTTGTGCCTTAATGACAGTTGCACCAATAGGAGAATAACAACCTCTCTTTTGAACTTAGGAATTCTCACTACATCATCTCTATCTAAGTTATGTGACAGAGCCCCTTCCCCATTTTCCTATTTGAGTAAGTGGGTTTATCTCTTAATGTTTTACACTTAACTCTTGGGCCTATCTCAATCTCCTACCTCTAAACCCTACTTAGGGGGGTTAGGGCAAGGGGAGTTTCTTATAAAGTAAGTGCTATTTTTGTTTATAGTTTCTTGAGATATTAGTGAGAAAGAATCATAAAATCAATAGTTATTTCATTTTTTCATACAAAGATCAATTAGGGTTTTACTAACGATGCTAATAAATGCATAATATTATAAATGAAGGTAAAATTAATGATGATTATGAAATTGAGAATGTGTACAGGTAGTGAGGGAATATCGATCTCAAAAAGAATAATTTGGGAAATGCAAATGTTGGGGTAAGAAAGAAAATTATATGGATGGGCTAAAAGGATTGTCCCTTTTACCAATTTGGTATGAGTTTGCTTAAACCATGTTCATACACAAACACAACTAGGTTGGGTGACCTCTTGGATTGAAAAGGGACCCAGAATAGCGGGTTGGTCAATGAACATGGAAGCCATTGTGTGAGTCCAATAGTAGGTGGGTGGCCTATCATGGATAATTATATTCTTGGGGCAAATTGTAATAAATGGTATTAGAGTTAACTTCTAGCTTGGGCTAAGTAACTAGCCAATGGTCATGGGAATGTGTTATATATTTTATTATGACCTTTACTTTTACTTTAAAATTAATTATTGTTACCTATCGAATTATGTGACAAACCTTAAATGTAGTGAGAAACAGCCCTACTTAGTGCATTTAGGTGTTTATGAGTAGTTTGATCAACTATCATTAGATATCTCAAGAAACTATAAATGAAAGTAGCACTTACCTTATAAAAAACTCTTCCCTTGGTTTTTATACTATGATTAGGTCCCTATAGGTTTTCTAGTTGACTTTGGCGAATTTGGTGTGTCAATATGGGTTAGAAACACCCCTAACCCTAGGGTTTTCTAACCCCTCGCCCTAACACGGGACCCCATTCTAAAAATAACAGCAAGAAGTTATATTTGAAAATAACATTTATAATTTGTGATTGTAACAAGAGGTGAGAGAAATTATTTTTTGTTTAACTGTTATTGTTTATTATTATTTATAACAAATAATATGTGATTTGGGAGTATGGAAGTGTAAACAAGATAAAATAACATGTTATTTTTAATCTGATATGTTTTTTAAATAGGGCTTGTATTTGTTACTTATTTGAGTATTATGTTTTAGTTCTAAGTTTATTATTTACATATATCTTTTAGTTATGTTAGGTTTTTAGGTATGGCACCTGCGAACAAGGTAATTTGTCAATGCAAGTTGTGTCGAAGTGAGGAATGTGGCTATAAATTGGTTCCTAGACCAACAAGGGATTATCATAGAAAGCGCGACAAGCAATTGTTGCATGTAGCATCTTCAAGAAAAAGGTTTACAAATGTTTACAGGATTTGTAGATGTCAACTTTGTAAAGCTAGAAATCCTGAACTAGGTGGGGTGCAATACTCTAGAACAGGATATGGGCAGCATTTGGTTGCGCGGATGTTAAAAGAAAATACTTCAATCAGCAAACAGGGGGTGCCTTACAACAAAAAACCACAGGTTCCATTTACAACGAAGAAACACAAGAAACATTGCCAAATACAAGGGAGAATGAAATAGATGACGACATGCATGTTGAGGTGTGTATGGAGCCATTGCCACAACAAATTGCAGTACAAAATCCATTTGATGATCCAGATTTTGATACAGTTGCATCCACAGAAAGGATTGCTGATGTGAATGATGCTATTTTATTCTCTATTCTTGACCTTGCAAGTTTGTTTGAACAACACAGAGCACCTGAAGCATTAGCTAATGAAGTCTACAAACTGCTTTTTAAAGAAGATGGACTTGCATCAAAGATAGCTTCGTTAAACAACTGGTCAGGGAAGTTGAATGGTCATAAGGTTCCAACTAGTGTGAAGACTATGAAACGCTTTGCCGAGACTTGGGAGCTCCAGAGGTTGACAGATATGCAATGTGTTACCATAAGGATGACAAACCATATATATTTCCAAAAATTAAAGACGATGAAGCTCAAGTCACTAAAGCAAACCGGGTGTCATGTGCTTCATGTTTAAACATCCGCAAGGATGCAAAGCAGTTCATGTACATCCCTCTTGCAGCTAGGCTTCAAATGCTAGTGTCAACAAGAACAGTAGCTTGGAGTTTCCTACAGCCATGGCGAGAGAGAAAGGATTGGCTTGGAAAACATACGCATGAGCAACCTTCAAAAATGCAAGAGTTTTGGCATGGTAGCAAGTGGCGTGAGTATCAATCGTTTTTCACTCCAGGTGCACAGTGGAAACTTCCACAACAATGTCCCACCTGCAAGACAATGTTCCACTGCTGGCCAAATGAACACAACGTTGTTGCTACACGTTCAGAGAATGGAAGCATGACTTGCTCTATCTGTGGTAACATCTTTATGTACTCTGGGGCATACGCAGAGGGTGATCCCAGAAACCTTGCCGTGATCATTCATTCGGACAAGTTTCAGGCCACAAGTACGAGAACAAGGAGCACCATGTCTTTGAACATTCAGGTGGTAAATGGTGGTAAGAACGCTATTCCAGAGGTTAAACACATGGTTCTACCAATTATGTTATTTACAACTGAAGATCTTCCAGATGGTCCTGACAAGTACGATCTTTATCTACAACTTCTAGTTGCGGAGTTGAATGATTTGTTTGTCGAAGGAACTCCAGTTCAGTATGCAATTGATGTCCCCGGCTTGCAACTTGATAGATCTTTCAACTTACGCGTATTGACACTTGCTGTTGTTGGAGACCATCCGGCTCAATGTGATATTACAAAACTGTCACAAGGTACATTTTCACTTTCCAAACTTTTTCTTTTTTAATCTTATACAATAGGCGGATTGCTACCTTGCCGATATTGTCATGTACGTTGTGAAAATGGAGGTAAGTTTGAGGATGTGTGGTTAAAGACTAGAGAACCAGATCCTCTTCGCACTCAAGCTGATTATGAAAGTTGTCTACAAAAAAGGAACAAAGGAGAAGAGACACAAAGAGAGACAGGTGTACGTGGATCAACAGAATTATATGGTTTGGTCACTACACAGGCTTTCAAGATTGTTGGTGATGTTACTATAGACGTAATGCATCACTTAGCTCTGGGAGTTCTAAAGAAGGCACATGAAAGTTGCTGGGAAGAGATCTCTTCACAGACTTCTAAAAGAATTTTAACAACCAGGTTGGAGACTGCTTTGGAGCATAGAACACCTTACCTCCGTAAGAAACGTGCTCCTGAAAATCCTACATGCAGACCAGGTAACTGGAAAGGAGATGAACACCAGACTTTCAGTGCTGTCTATAGCCTCTATGTTTTGGAAGGACTTGTAAATCCTGCTCTATGGGACATTTTACAGGTATGTAAATATGTGTTGCATGTACTTAAACTGAAAATAATATGTATGCAGGTGCTATCAGCCATAACAAAATTATTCTATGATTACAGTAGAACTCATGGCTGGAATGAAGAAACAATATCAACTGCAAGGACTCTTCTTTTTTCATGGCATGTTAGATCAAATATTGCTTTTGGAGACAACAAATCTATTGTCCAGCATATGGTTGGAGCAGCTCACATGTTGTTAGATGTTGAGCGATTTGGTCATCATGACTTGTTATGGTGCTACCGATTTGAACGCTTCTTTGCTACAGTGAATCGTATCTGCACAAACCAAAAAGAAATGGAAATATCCTTCACCAGAGCATTACAAAGGTATGCTTTCATTGTTTTTTTAAAGATTATATTAAAACATTTTGCAGAACCTTTTTTACAAAGTTAATGAACTTGAAATCTATTGACTGTGATGGATTACTTCCTACTACGCGATGGGAAAAGCTTGTTGCATTATATTGCAAAGGAGGAGCTCCAGGTAAATTTGTTTATATTGAGAAGTTATAAATGTAACATACATGTCTTTGTAGATGGTTACATATGCGTTCCAACACAAACTTTAGCAAAGAACATACGTCTGTTTAGCAAACACACATGCTGGGATGAGTTCGTTAGCAAAGGTATAGCCATTGGAAGGTCTACCAAGAGACATGTATCAAAGGAGGAAGAAGAAGCTTTAGCAGCGTTTAGATATGAGTTGTCATCTAAGACCATAGAAAGGTACTCATCAGTACTTGTAGCTGACACGGTCTTTAGTGAGGGGGACTACATTGTTGTTGAAGCTCCAGACAATTTGCTTGAGTACATTGCGAAGCTGGAGTTTGTATTCACAGCAAACATTTGTACAGGGACGGTTATGTTCTTTGCAGGTGAGTACATGCGGTATAGTGTAGTGGATGGAGAGGTTGAGGTTGACGCTGCTACCGGGATGAGAATTCTGCACAAAGAAGTTGAAGGATTTGATTATAGCAGCATTCTACCAGTGTCCAAGATACTTAGAGAAATATGTGTGCTGCCTTGTCGTGATGGTAAGAGACCAGGATATAAGATTGCAATGGAGACAAGAATAGCTGAACTGCCAAAGGCACTGTTGAAGCTTGGTAAACCTGGCATTGTTCCAGTCTGGCCTAGAGATGGAGAAGTTGTGGAGATGTACGCTCCCATCGGTGAAAAATGGTATGCTCTTATTAACACTGTTAATGTTGAAGACAAACAAGTATATATTACGTGGTTGCAAGCACACAAGGGGTTCTTATTGAAAATTACAAGGAGAAAGAACCACAGGAATGGGAAAGCATTGTCAAGGTCATTCCTTGCATGGAGGCAAGACGAAGCGGAAAAAAAGTTTTTATTCCGACAAATAAAATACACTTATAATTATCATCTATAATTATTTGTAATGAAATTATTATCTGTAATAATATATATCTGTAATTTCCTAGTTCAACTGAATTCACCATATAGGTACGGTTGTTATTTTATACTGTATTAAAAGTAAATGTAATTAAACGAAGCTTTTAAATAATAAACATATGTCTATTTTAAAAATTCAAATGTAAGTAAATAAAACTATTAAATAAACATATGTCTTTTTTAGACTTCCCAAGTATAATTAGAGTCTCTTATAAAGACACATTTAATGATGGTGAGTGGTGTTCAGTCGGCAGAGCGCTCTCCAAAGTATCATAAATTCTCTCAATCTTCATCTCCATCTTCATCTCCGAGCTCTCCTACTAAGCTTCTATCTCCCACTCCACCGTGTTCTCCAACTGTTGTGTTAAGCAGCCGTTCAATGTCATCCATAAGTTTGTTGGAGGAGAGCAAAGCTTGGGATAGCAAGGCTTTGTTCACCCATATCAAGCAGCATTTCCATGGTGCACCAGAGGACTTGGATAGCATTCATTCTGTTTTGGTAAGCCAAAAGATCCGTGGCTCTAGCTTTGTTCACCTCGACATTGAGCACTGGGTTAAGTTGGGCCTTTGTTATGGGTCAGCTGCGGAGCTTTTTAGCATAGCGAAGAGTTTGAAGGTGGTGAACCCCAAGCAAACACCTTCCAGCGTCAACAAAAATAGTCATGTGTCTCAATCACCTACCCAAGCGTCTCCAGGGACAAGAGTGAAACGGCATTCAAAGAGGTCCAAAAGGGTGGAAAAGAAGCATAAATATGGTCTCATGGTCCGTGGGGAGGTGCCTTCAAAAGAAGTTTTATTCAAGAACTACAACTTCAACTCACACAGCGGACTTGATGCGGTTGGTTGGGAGGAACAGTATGAGCAAATGTCTGGGAACTTAAGGGAGATCCGGCTGGCATGCGAAGAGCGGTTTCCACTTTTTGATCGTGTGGGTTTTGGAAAAAATGAAAAGGAGAATTTGGCTGCACGGGAAGCTTTGGCAAAAGAGCTTGTTAGCACGGGGAAGATGCAGCCCATTGTCTTTGAAGGTCATGAACCATTTACAACTCCTGTGGAGTGGGTCTCTCAACGCATTGCAATATTCCTGCATGGGAAACGTCAAAGGCTCCAACAAACATTAACACAATCAAGGACAATTCATACTCGCTCATATACTTACAATGTTTCGGAGGTGGTTCTTGTAGGTTTCAAGAAAGTACTTGACTTGGAACACGTAGAATTCTGCCAGCAACTCTTCAGGAATAGGAGGAAGCGGGAACCATTCTTTATAAAGCGTGAGGTGCTTGTGGGACGTGGAGTTGTTCAAAGCTGGTACGTGGAATCCAACATCATAATGTTGAAGGTGAAGGTAAGTAAAGTTAGCGGCCTCAGTTCTGGAGCGTTTGTACCTCTCACGGGCTCAGAAGCATCACAGATCACTGAGGAAGTAAAGTTTTACCTTTTACATGTGTTTTCTAGATATATCTAATGTGTACATATATTTGTAGGAAGTTGTTACTTGGCCTGAATGTCTTACTGATTGTGAGATGGATAGCAACTTTCTTAAAGCGGACTGTTGTGACGATGAAGAAGTGCCAGCATCAAAGAGGCTAAAGACGAGACGTCGTATTGTGCCGGATGTAAGTAGCATTGCATAGTTCTCTTTAAAGTTATATGTGTGCACACTTGTTTTAGCAGGATGATGAAGGTGATAATGAAGAGAAACGATCGGAGAAAGAGCCAAAGAAAAAGAGTGAAGTAACAGTCACGGCCTTGGAGGTGATTTAAAGTAGTATTTTTTCTTTGTTATGTTTTATAATTTTTTTTACTAGGAGGAGCAGGAGCAAGAGCTTACGCAAGACAATGAAATGGAACATGATGATGAGCCAAAGTACATTCATGACTTGGATGACGTTCACGACGACTTGGGAGAAGATCAAGAGAATAAAGAAGAGGTATTGTTTTCAGTTGTAATAATATTTATTTCATTACAACATACCTGTTCTTGCAGTTTGAGACACTACAAGTGGTGAACATCTTGAATGGTAAAGAAACCATTGGAAGAGGCATCATCAAGGAAGCCAATAGAATGGCAAAGCTTCACAACAAGTAAGTTTTCTATAGTTTTGAGGTTCTTTATATCACTCTTTTGCATGCAGGCCTCTGGGGGATCATGATGTTGCACTTTCTGTAATAGCTGTCTTGCCAGGATATGAGCGTATGAAGGTTGATTCAGGGGATCCCGATTGTTCCAACTTGGGAAAGTGTTTAACTTATCGTGGAGTGTTCATCCGATGGCCAAGGTGTAAGATTGAGGCAGTTGAGCCGTTTCAGAAGGTAAGTTTGTTGTTTAATTGGTATTTTGGTTAACAATTTTACATGCAGCTTCCATTGGACTTTGTTGATCTTGTGAGAAAGAGAACAAAAGCAGAGATTGAGACAATGTGCAACGTGATCATCCCAAACTTGACAAGGAAAAAGCTAAGAACCTATCTCAATATAATGACAAAGACTGAACCGTGGACATACATAGGTTGGATAGATTTGGAACCACCAGTGCTCTACACCTTTTTTGTTGAAGAGAGCATCCGTCTCGGACATATGCGTATTGAGTATGAAGACTGGAAGAAGGCTAAATGGACTGAACTCAATGTGTGTAACCTTTGATAACATTAATAAAATATAAGTATTTTACTAAAATCAACAACGTCTTATAAGTAGTTCTATTATGTATTTTTAAATGTAACTAAAAATGTTTACTTAAAACAATGATATATGTGTTTTATTTGTAAAATTAATTGAGCGGTTAATTTCTATATAAAACACATGTGTTTAATACGTATATTTTTCTAAATTAATACAAAAACATAATTTGAAGTTACATATAAAGAAATCTAAAATATTATTGATGTTGCTGTGTTTTTATATTGTAACAGCAATATAAATTTATACTTTATAAACATATCAATAAAACATAATAAGAAGTAACTACTACAAGTAACTTTCAAAAACAATCCTTAAAAAAGCCATTACAAAATCATATGTTATTGTGACCAGAACTTGTCATTTTTAATAACATGTATGTGTAAGGTAGAAAAACATATTATAAAACCACATATAAACCGTTATTTGGTTCCCATGTAACCCCCCTAGATAGGGTTTAGGAGGAGATAAAGATAGGCACAAAGTCACATTAAGAGATAAACCCACTTACTCAAATAGGAAAACGAGGAAGGGTCTCTATCACATAACTCAAATAAAAATGATGTAATGAAAATTTCTAAGTTCAAAAGAGAGGTCGTTATTCTTTTATTGGTGCAAGTGTTGTCAAGGCACAACCCTTTGTTGTGCTTGTTAAGATCATATTTAGTCATTAAGAGTTTTTAGTTATGTTTCTTTACTTGGGGCATATATTGAGAAAATACAAAAAGTAATATATATAGTGAAAATACGAGAGGACACAGAATTATGAGATACATCCGTAATATAATGTTTGAGACGAAATACGCATCTACAAAATCAGTGGAATATGGCCTATGTGGAAGTTACCATAACAATAAAAAGGAGGCTATGTAACTTATCGAATAAGGCTAATAAAAGAAGTTATGATAACTGCTAGTACTGGATCGGAAATACGGGTATAAATAAATTAGAATATGACTAAAAAGGGATCTTGAGTATATTAAATATTGTACTATGTGCTATTGTGTGGAAATAATATAATGTCTCATCTTATCTCATTGCTTCTTTCTACTTGATTCTCTATTTCTTAGTATACTATTCTCTTTTTGCTAATGCGACGGGATTTACAATACTATTATTTACTATATACCTTACCATTATTACTCTATTCTGATCTTATGAAGTCTAATCTATATCTTATCACATATTCATCTTATTTCGTTCATCCCTTATCACGGGTTGATGGTGCCAACCACAACCACATTTGTAAATATAGGAAAATTTAACTTAACATTATGGCAACCATGGAGGGAAAACACAGATGTTGGTGTTTCATTAGAAGTCTTTTACTTTTGTTGGAACATGTCGTATTGATTGGTGTATACATGGATGTATGTATGAATGTGTGGAACCGCCTTGAAACATTCATCAGGTTGTGGTATTTTGAATACATCCCTAATGAGCTTACCAATGAATGAGAATGCAACTCCATGTAATTGCAATGCTTTGAGCTGTGGTACATTTGCCTTAATTAACCAAGTGTTCCTCATGTTCATCCAAACGCTTGTGCACAAAAATGTCAAAATACCATTCCAATTGTTGCTGTTGTATCCATTCTTTAATGTATGTGATCAGAGTAGGAGATGGTCAAGCCACATAGTATAGAACCGGGGAGACCTCTATGGTGGGCTCAGATAGCGACTCCGATTGTGACCTTGTGGATGATCTGCTCCTAGTGTCGATGCAATAATCTATCCTATCGGTCATCTAGCAAACTACGGATGATGATTTAGGTTGAATGGTTGAATCAAAAATTGTGGAACCTCCTATAGACACACCTGTTTGGGGCAAAAACCTCCAAGAAGAAAAAGAAGGAGATGGAAACCTAATAAGGTCTCTTCTCCATCACTACTTATTTTTATCACCACTATTACTATTCTTGACTTATAATAATCTCTAATGTGTGTGAATCATAAACGTGTTTTAAAATATGCCTATGTATTTAAGAGCATTAAATATGAATGTTTCATCAAATGAAGATGACGAACTCTCTTATTGATTGTATAAAGGTTAATAAAAAATTTATCAAAGAGTTTAATAGATGGCCTTGACTTGAGGTTTATGAATTTAAACATTTTTAATGTTATGAAATTGTTGAATCAATTCTCAAATTCTTTGCATGTGTTCTAAACATTTTGCATTGTCACGTTACTTACAATCCTATATAACATTCCAATAACATCTTTTCTTTCACTTAAATATTCTTAAAATTAAACATTTTAAATTAGCATTAACAAAATGGAAGTATGTACAGTTCTCTATCTACACAAAAATTTCTACATCATGCCGAACACTGGGGCTTTCGTGAAAGCCTCAGTGACAACAAGTGCAAGGAATCCAAGCATTGCTGTTCTCCCGTTCCACCTCTCAGCCATTGCACGGAAGGGACCGAGCGCTCTGCTGTCTGGGCTCTCACCCTTGAACATTGGCACGAAGAAGCGTACCAGAAGAGTTGAACCACTGCCAGGAAGTTGAACAGCCCCGTGCTACCCTCGGAGTATAGCTGCTCTGCCACTGTTTGCCCAGTCATCCTCTCCACAGCAAATGCCCAAACAATTCCCAGCATTGCCTGTTTACAAGTATACAACACACACACACACACACATCAAGAATGGGCATATTATGGAGGAGATAGAAAACTACCAAGCGTCCATTGATGGTCTCTGGGCCAGCTCCGTCAAACGCCATCAAGCTTGGGAACGATCTGTCACCTGTCTCTGGTCTCCTTTCAATCTCAGGCCTCGCATACAGGGAACCCGAGGAGGGAACTGCACCAAACACCGACCTCTTCTCGGACTCGTTTTCCTCTTGGTTCCTCAACACATCTTCCTTGGCGATCTCCTTCTTGGTGCCATCCAATAAGCTGCTAATACCATCTCGTCCGTTGTCTGAAGCTCGCACCGCCAATCTGTTTAGCTTCTTATTGCCATTACAAGGACAAATGGCAAAGAGCTTCGACTCTGGAACGAGTGAAGAAAGGGAAGTGGTCAATGTCATATTGCTCGTAACAAGTGCCATTTTCAACTTGTACACTGCGAATGTTATGTAAGTATTGAATTACTTCTATACACTTGGAACGGATGCAAAATGTATATATATACTGAGTAGAAGGTACACATGTGGCAGTGCTAGAGGCTGCTAGATGGCATACGGTGTGTCGTGTAGAGCATCTTGAACTGTAATCTATTACTTTCATAAGTACACGTGTATGTATACACAAATCGTAAATATACACGTATAATATAACATCAACCAAAATAGACACACTTATGCACTAGAACATTCAGTATAGGTGTCGCTTTTAGGCCGGTCTTACATTTTACAGTCTTCTTTTGCTTGACTTAAAAGACAAAAATTCGACCGTGTCCAGGTCTCGTCCACCAAATAGTATTGCAGGTTTTAAAACGAGATTAATGCAGGTTGTAAAATCAGGGTTAACTTAACATCTCTTTTGGGCTGGTTAGGTTTTGAGTTTAGCATTTAAATTTACACTAGTTAAAGTAATTAATAAATATTTAAAAGTAGATATGGTATGTACAATAGTTTGAATTAAACACAATTAGCTTAATCAGTATTAATTTCATATGTCACAATGGATAACCGTTTCAAATCAAAATTTAAACAGTGTAAAATATGGATTAAAATGTAAAGACTCTTTCATAAATATTAATTAGCTTTCTAAGAAGATGCGTTTCTTTTTTTCATACTCATGTTATTTGGTTACCAAACATATTAGGGAAAATGGGACATGAACCTAAATTTAAATTTAATTGTGGTTATGTCTTAGTGATTTATGTAGAGGTTTCAATAATATTGTTATATTTCATATGCTTTAATTATGTCATTTAATGTTGTTGTACAAATTTATTAAAGATTAAGATAATTCTTAAAATTGATAGGCCTTTGTACATGTTAAATGAATTTTTTTTTTAAATTCTTGCATTTCAACTATTTTTAAATGAAAAATAAATATTATATTTCAATTTTTAAATGACACTAATGTAAATTTGATAAAATCATCAACTTTCAAATAAACAACAATGATCAACTTTCAAATAAGTTGATTGCCTTTTTAATTTTATTTTAAGATGCAACTAAGACAATCCTAATTTAAATCTTCTTCTTTGTTCGAGTAGACTTCATAGTAAACATCTCAATGTTCAAACATGACCTTAGAGCCGTCTTAGTTGCATTTTGTTGTGAAAACCCTCTTTCACAAAGACAATATTAATTAAAACCATTATAAGTAATAGCCACTATAATTGTTTGCCTTAATATATAACAATAAGATATATTCGCCATGATCGTGATGCTTTATCCCAAAGATCATAGAAAATGAAATATTAAAACTACTTGAGAAGTTTAATTTTATAAACATAACAAGATATTTAAATATGAAAAGTATTGACATATTATAATAATTGTAAATAATGATAAATGTTTAGAGACATAAAAAATTTAAAGATTTATTCAACAATTTTATAATATTAAATGCTTAAATTCATGAATCTCAAATTAAAGACATCCATTAAACTCTTAATGAACTTTTTATAATCCCTTATACAATGAAAAGAGAGTCATCCTTTCATTTAATGATCATGATTAATATAAGTCAAATAATATTATTCCGCAATCTCAAAAAACCATCAAGGTACTGAGTCATAATACCAAATTCATGAGAAATATATTTATTGTACATTTTGCAAAAAACATGTCTTTTTACATTTTAATAAAAGTTACTTCTATATAATTCATTCAAAACTCTTTGTTTAACTTGTTCAATTTTACAAAAAAACATTAACTAGATCATGAATTAAATTTATAATATATTACATATTTATAAATTTTTCTATTATGCAATTTTCATTAATTTAAAATAACTAGCATCGAGATTATCAATATATCCATAACTTTGTCTCTGGATAATCACATTACACCATGTATTTACAACAAATTTAAGATGTAAAACTTATAAATGTGCATGAATTGATTGAGTTTATCATGAACAGATTAAAAAATCTCACTTTTTGAATTAAGAACATCCTTACTAACTAGAGCTTTTCTGTGAACAATGCAATGCAATTTCATATTATATGGATTCATACTTTAAAACCTAACAACAACTCTTCTTTTTAGTTAGTTATATTTATGGCAAATTTATGATTTTACTAACATTCACATTAATTTGCTCAAACAAGCCTTATAAAGTTTCAAAACATGCTTGACAATGTGTTGTAATAACTCTAGAAGGAAGAAACTTTAGTTTTAACTATAATTATACATGATAAACCACCCCCCCTACCATTGAACCACACGGTGGCTGCCACCCCATTGTGTCCATTGACCAACCTAACCCAATGTGCTATCCTAGGTTTTTTTCAATTTGGAAGGTCACCCAACCCAGTGACATGCTTTTCAATTTGGAAGATCACCCAATCCAGTTATGTTTGTGTTCTAACATGCTTTAAGCAACTTTGTACCAAATTAACAAAAGAGGCAATCACTTATACATGTCCTTACTTTGTTAGTCTTATGTAATATTTTTTACCCACTATATATAACATTTACAAAGACACATATAGGGTTTCCTTTTCATTTCCATCCAACTATTGGATGTCATAGTTTTTATTATAACTATTCTTACTTTAGAGATTAATTGTTGTTACTTACTAAATTATGTCGACGACCCTTAAGTGTTCAAGAAAGAAGCCCACTTAGTGCATTTGTGTATTTAATGATGGTTCGGCAAGTGTTATTAAATATATTCAAGAAACTCTAGATGAAGTTAGCACCTCCGTTTAAAAAACTCTCATTTTTTACGTCCTAGTTGGTGAGTTCGGCATATTGGATAACCATAAGGACAAAGATCGTAAGGAAGCTGGTCGGAGTCTTGGCAATCGTGAATGAGCATCATTGTGATACCTCTTTTGGAACTTGGTCCGAGACTCCTTAGTCTTAGAGTCCTCCCAAACCTTTCACTTTCTAGCTACCAATGCACTCCTTTCCATTTGCGTAGCAGCCACACATGCCTCCTCCACTACCTCATCAAGAGTCTTAAACTCTTTCTTTCAACTTTCCAATGCATTCCCCAATTGGGCACTCATGAGTATGTCAATAAAGTAGTCACGCTGGAAAGTAAATGACATCTCAAGATCGCGAGCAATCAATGCTCTCATCCTACTGATGTAGTCTCCAAGTGAGAGATTCCCTTGCTCGAAACCTTTAAGCTTGAGACAAGCATAATATGCATCATATGTAGGTGCATACTTCTTGAAAACATCCATGAAGTGAGTTCAGGTAGTCAAACACTCATTCACACAATTTCACCACAAGCCCGTCTTTCCTTTCAATGCACTTGCTCTCATCACTCTGATGAGTAGTCCTTAACAATTTATCCACTTTGCTCAATCATGAGATGTGCTAATATGCCATATCATGGCCATCAAACTCAGGAAGAGGCTTCTTCTCAAAGAACCATCTCTTGACTATACTCACATAATGACGATCACTACTCTTAAAGCGTCGTGTTCTATCTGAGCTTTGTTCTTGATTCCTCCCACGCTTGAGGAGCTCCTTAATCTCTTCTAACTCATCTCTTAGAGCATAGAGACTATCCTCGAACTCTTCTTAATACTCAACATTGTAGTCCACTTACCTATAGAAGAGGGTTTGCAGTTCCTTCGTGAGAGTTACTTGATCCCACATAGGCACATCCTCATTAGCTCCATAAATCTCCCACCAATACTTTGGATTAGACACATAATCCGATGTGATATCTGCTCAACACAGTAAAGCAAGGTTATCTCAACCAAGCTTTAATACCAAGCTTTTACACTCCTATAACACTGTACTTAGATGTTGCCTAACTCACTGTGCCAACCTTAAAGCATTCTAGCTCACCCTCGAGCTACAATAAATTGAATTTCATTCCCAAAAGTTATTACATTGTTGTCGCTCTCCAAAGTCAGGATCTCCCTAATTAGGGCCTCCCTAAAAATGTGATTAGGTTAAACACAAGATCAATCACAATGATCAACCGTGGACCAAGACCATGGACCAACATCCAACTGTAACATACTGCGGATGTGCAGAACCAGAAGTTCCAATACGAGGTTACAAAGAATTCACCCACTCAAATCCAACAGAAAATGGTTTTATTAAAATATTCTCGAGATGCAATTGGTTCCACCGTACCCGAGCATATGGAAAAAATAAATTAGCTGGGAATTTTCTTACAAATTTTTTTTAATCGGAAAACTAACACTGCTGGATAATTTTACACAACTATCTAGGTATTAATTAGAATAAACTCGTTAAAAACGTTATGTTTTGCATTTAGTTCGAAGTATATTTATAAAATATGATTATAGTTTTTAAGTAGGCATATAAGACATTTTAAGTATGGACATGTATTGATGTATTAAAGCTTTAAAAATCTAATTTGATTCTATAACACACTCACACCCATTTAAAGAAAGAATATGTTCTTTTACACGACTAACTTTGACACATAACTTAAATAAATAAAAATACAGCAATGTGTTCTTATATTATATATTTCAATTTGTTTGAAACTAGGAATTAAGACTCTTGGACTTGATAACGGCACTTAATATGTGCCACATCAAAGTAGCATATATTAAGCGCCGTAACATAGTCATCTGTTAAAATTCTGTTTGTAGTCCTTTGTCGCTTGTTTCAATTCATTCAAGTTGCATATTAAATATGCATAGAATACCAAAACATGCATATATATATAACAACGTATAATCAGTTTAACAATATTTCACTAATCAATGATGAAGCATATGCGTGTGCATTACTCCTTAACAATAGTAAAATCTATGGAACATTCCAAGGCTACATATCAGAAAAAATATTTTTAACACGTTAGTGATACATTTTCATTTGGAACGGACAACAGCAGGCAAACCTCCATCAATCTGCAAAGTAAGGCTCGCTTTCTGCCTTGGTACATACCCTTCAGGCAACACAAATGAGAACCTTGGGAGCAGAGACGCCACCACATACTTCATCTGGAGAATAGCCATATCTTTGCCTAAGCACATCCTAGGGCCCGCATGAAACACAGGGAAATTGTACACATTCTCGTTAACAAACTGTCCATCTTTCAGCCACCTCTTTGGCCGAAACTCAAGGCAATCGCTTCCCACAAACACTCCATTCTCCCCATAGCATACGCAAAATAGGTCACCTTTTCACCCTTTCTAACCCTTGTCCCATCCGGTAACACATCGTCCTTCCTGGCCTCCTTGAAATCCATACTAACCGGGGGTACAATCTTAAAGACTCCATTAGAGCACAGTGCAAGTAGCGCATGTCCTTTAGCTTATCGAACGTGATCTTCTCTTTACCTCCGGATGTTATATCGTTTATTTCCGACACAATCTTCTCAGTCGCATCAGGATGAGTCAACACAAGCCAGAAAAACCACGCTAATGCAGCTGAAGACGTATCTCTCCCTGCTAGCAGGAAGCTGACGACTATATCACGAAAAAACACACTTGGAAACTGCCCGTTCTGGATCTTGCACGAGTAAAACTGCTCGATCCCCCACAGCTCCTCCTCAGATACATCTTTTACTTGCATAAACCTGGACAGCAGATCAAAGTGATGATTCTCAGTGGCAACTTGACCCTCCTTGCCTCTATGATGGAATCAGCAAACTCATGGACTGCTTGGACAGCTTCATGGAGCTGCCTCTCTGATCCAATGTTGAAGATTTTCTTAACCTTCCAGATAACTGGGTGTATAGTATAAAACCTTGCATTAGACAAGCTTGTTGCTTCGTCAAACACTTTCATGAACTTGATCTCTGGGAGGTTTGTGTCTAGTGCTGCCATGTCCAGTCCAAATGCCAGCTTACATATGTTATCGAATGCAAACCTCATGAAGATGTCTTGCAAGTCGACCACGGTACCACTTAAGGAGTGTAGAGTGGGAAGGAGCCGCTCTTGAGTTTCCTGCTCTAATGTCTCCATGAGATAGTCACGAAGGGATCGAGTAGTGAACTCATAGCTTGCAATCTTGCGTTGAATCTTCCATAGACCGTCGTCTACATTGAAGATGCCACCCCCCAGGAGATCAGTTAAAACATCTTTGAAATACTCACCTTTGGCATATACCTCAAACTTGTTCTTGAGTATGTGCTCCACATTTGGTGGGTATGCAGTGTGGGCGTACGCTGTTTCTCCAGGCCTGAAGAGCTTAACTGTGTTATTTGGGGATTTGCGAAGACTGTCGGTTGCCCAGTCGAGGAACCTGTCCTTATTTTGAAGCATCTCGAAAAGGCATCCAAAGAAGGGGTAAAGAAATGGGTGCCTGTTGTAGCCATAGATGAAGAAGTGCTTAAACACATAAATAGCTGTGATTGTGGTAATAACTACCGTACAGAGGATAAATGAAATATGCTCCATTAGAATTGATACATCCATTCTTTCTAATAGAAATTATTACACTGTTGTACCTTGTTGACCTCAACCAGAGAGAGGTACATGGTAATCGGAATATGCTTCAATCGAACCAGAATATGCATGGGCACCAGAATATGCCGTCAGGTACAAGTTGTCAAATGAATCTTTGCTTATGAGTTTGTGATTGACATATAAGCAAGTGCATGTCATAACTAACTGGACCCTTATCAATAGTACATATACATACATACATACACATATACTTATCTATATAGTAAGATTGAGACATGTCAAAAATTAGTTAGTATTGGCCATTGCATATCTCTTGATGGAGTTAATGTTCATGAATATGGCCATCTATTTAGACAATGAAGACTTGCTGAAAACCGTTGAGCTCTCTTCCGTGCTCTCTTTTTCATCCTCAATCTCATGGTCTTCTGATGGCCGTGGCGCACTCTCCAGTCAGAACTTGCTCCTTAGTTCTTTTTCTTTTTTAAGTTCAAAAGTTAATAGAGAATGTAAGACCCTGAAGTTTAAAACTTAGTTTAGAATGCAAAAATTTACCTCTTCATCCTTGCCCTCGATGTGGATGACATTTCCATGTTGTTCTTCAGCCTTCCTCTTTTCTCTCTTTTGCATGTTTCTTGCATCTTGTTTTGCCATATGCCACAAAACAAAATTTTAATTGTTATACATTTGCAATATAATGAACATATTCATGTTTTAGCCATAGACATACAATCTAATTGACTTGAAATCAAATTTACCTTAACATTTCCGTTTCCCAAGCATGTGCACGCTGTTCACATTCTGCTTTCTTTTGGTCGCCAAGCTATTTCATTTTATCATAATCTATCTGCCATTTCTTCAACTCTTTAGCAACTTTTGTGGTACATTTAGTTTTGTTAAAATAAGATTCATATCTCTTTTGGATTGTAACTTTACTGTCATTGTGTAATTTCTTAAGTATGAGATTCTGCAGTTAAACATTCATTATCAAACTTTGAACTCTGAACTTTTACATCCCACTTTTTTAAGATGGGCTTTTTTCACTTGCCTTCTTTGTTTATCTCCTGCCAGACTTGAGGAATGTTTATGTTGTGAATCCTTAACCTATGTAAATCAAAATTCCCTTTTTGTGGGAAAGAGTCATAGCAACTTCTTACGTCTTGAAGTTCCGGTATCCTGAATGACAATTAACTTAAGTAAACAAATCGTAAATGTAACACTTCATTGCAAATATTTGTATTTCCCTCTTTTTCCCATTCTTCTTTGTCATTAAAGTCTCTTCCTTAGAATCCTCTTCTTCAGTAGACCTAAAACTCATGGCATTATTGACCCTGTCAGTCAGCCGTTCACGGTGCACCATTTAAAGGAGATCTGAAAACACTCTTGGTGAGCCCCTTTCAATAATTGGAAATACTAAGTCGTTGAAAAAAGAACTAAACCCTAATGTGAATTGGAGAATGCAAAATCAAAGAAAATATATATATAAAAGAGACCCACGAAAAGGTAAATTTTCGCAAGAACACATTTACAAATATATACGAGTGTGCTCTTGTTTAAAAATAAAAAGACCAAATATATATTAATAATAATTTAAGAACACACACTGGGCATATGAATATATACACATATGTGCACATGTACATAGTTTTTTATTGCATGTATATGTATAATATTCTTAAATATAAAATTAATACTAGTATTATGTTTATAATATTCAAATAATATATTATATCTATATTGTTCAAATCACATGTGAAGTATGGAGCTTTTAAAGAGTTTCTTTTAAAAGTTTGTTTCAAAGTTAAAGTTAATTTAAAAAGAAAGTTAAAATGCATTGTTAAAGTGAGCAAACTTAAATACTAGTGATATAATATATTGTGTACATTTATAATTATCATTTAAATTTTTAATATGAATATATAAGTGTATAGTTTCTTACATGGACAACGAGTATAATATTTTTAATATAAAAGTTATTCTATATTAAGATAGAACTATATTATGCAATATATATCATAGACCGACCAAGTGGTAAATTTTCCATACATATTATCATTTTTTTGTTGTAAGCATAACATTTTTTGACATTTTGAATGCTATAAAACACACTTCTAACAATGATTATCACAATTCTATTAGTATTAAAAGAGTGCGTCTAATGTGCACCCTAAAGTATGCGTCCGTATAACCACATTAACATGTTTGTACATGCATATGTATAATAACCTACATTTTGAATAATTTATATGGCAAGACTTGTTAAATCTATACACAATGCAGTCCTATGCCGAGGACATGTACATTACATAGAAATATTGGTTACATGTTTAAATAAGGGTGGTGAGAATATCTCAGATAATAAATCAAACTACACACTAAGATATTCATCATGTATAACATAACCTCTAATATTTCAAATAATAAATTAAATTGCACACCAGATATTCATCACATAACCTCAAATATTTCAAATAATAAATTAAATTGCACATCGGATATTCATCTTGTAAAAAAACATAAGAGGTTAGGATGAATGCACCAATGCGAATCCCTTTATTATCTTAATGAAAGCCATAGATCATTCTTGACATCGAGGATGTTGGATGCAAATGTATTTAGTTGAGTTTTCTCTTTCAAAAACTAATCCCCCCTCCTCAATACCGAGGACATGGGATGCACATTTGTTAGATGAATATTGCCTTCTTTAAAAGGTTTATGAATCCTTAACACCTAGTATGCATCATCCATATGTTGAAAGACAATTAAAAAGGGGTAGCCTTGAGTTTCTGTCCTTAGGTGTGAGTTTGACCCTGCCTTACTTGAAAGGTTTACAAATACTTGGATCCTCTATATGTTGAAAGACAATAAAAGGAGCGGTCTTGAGTTCCTGTCTTCAACTATGAGTTTCATCCTTGCTGGGGTCTTAGAACAAAAGCATCCCTATGTCCAAAGCTTGCAAATTTGATCTTTGTTAAGGACAACCTTAAGTTCAATCCCCACTTGGGAGGCCTCGATCCTTGTTTGGGTCTCAATCTAAGGTTTTAACCAAGGGCAATCTTGAGTTCAATCCTCATTATGGAAGGCCTTGAGTTTGATCCTAATTATGGAAGGCCTTGAGTTCGATCCTAATTATGGAAGGCCTCGAGTTCGATCCTCACCATCAACAACCTTAAGTTCAATCCTCACCAAGGGAGGTCTTGAATTTGATCCTCGCCAAGGATAGCCTTGAGTTTGATCTTCACCAAGGATGGCCTAAAGTTTGATCCTTACCAAGGATAGCCTTGAGTTTGATCTTCACCAAGAGCAGCTTCATCGAGGCTCACCAAGGGCAACCTCAAATTTGATCCTCGTTGGAGCCTCGAACAAGGATGCTCCATCCTTGACAACATGGATGGAACATCCCCATTTAAGGCCACAAGTTTGATCCAAGTTAAGGCCTCATACGTCCTCAGAAAAAACTTAATGTAAATTATGTAATTAGTGTTTGAAGTAAAGTTTATTCATATTATATGAATATATTTTTCATTAAACTTTCATTTATGAAGTGAAATTTATTTTTCATGTATAAAATTTTTACTTATGAAGTGAAATTTATTTTTCCTTTCTCAACACTATACCTAAAAATTTACATAAGAATTAGTGTTGTTATTATGAACATTATACCTAAAAACTTCACAAAAATATTAGTGTTGTTATTAATAAAACATGATGAATCTTAAGTTAAATCCTACACCCAAGCACTGTCTCATGGATGAGTAGCAGAGGTTGTGGCTCTACAAGTCCCTACTAGCTAGCTGGAAGAATGTAGTTGAGAGCTTGCTTCTCCAACTGTCATAGTTTTTATTATGACTCCCTTTTTACTTTGGACGTTGACTGTTGTTACTTACTGTATTATGTTAATAAGCCTTAAGTGTAGAAGAAATAGGCCTGTTTAGTGCACTTGTATATCTAGTGATGGTCTGGCTAGGTGTCATAGGTATTTGCAAGAAATTCTAGGCGAAACTAGCACTTCCATCTAGAAAACTCTTACCTTGGTTTTCCGTGTCCCGGTTGGATTGATGGTTAGTTCCGGTGAGTTCGGCATGTTGGATATGTTTAAAAATACCCCTAGGTTTGATAGGTTAAAGTTTAGGGGTCGATGAATAACTCACCAAGTATATTCCCTCTGGGAATGAGATTATGTGCTAGCCCACTTATGTAAACAGGAAAACTGGGGGGGGGCCTCTGTCACATAAATAAGGTAGTATGTAGGAGTGAGGGTTCCTGGGTTCATGATTGAGTTCGTTACTCTTCTCCCAGTGCAAGCTCTAGCTTGTGTCGTCAAGGCACAACCCTCTGTTATGCCACTCTAACTTCCAGATAATAAGGGTACATCCCACCTTCAAGGTAGCTTACCCTTAACGTTGTCGAATCCATGCCTAGGAGGTCTTGTCGGAATGCACGTTCCAAGATGTAGAGGTTGAGGCTTGTTTCTAGCCTCCTCCTCCACGTCAAGCCAGGTGCAGCACTCACGGCCAAGTAAGGCACATCCGTGTCCTTGTCCAACTGTGGGTGTGGAATTTTGTTTGATAGGTTCACGTTACCTAGTTCATGAGGGTTTATTGAGGGGTTCTAGAGTTGGCATTTAGGCACTTAGTGCAACTCTCAAATCTAAGGGCTATGGCATGATAGCCCACATCGTGGAAGGCAATGTCACATAGAGATGTGACACTGGGTTAGATGTCACATAATACAACACATGAGGCACGCTCTTTGGGGTTGTGTCATGGGCTTGTCGCTAAGGGGTTATATACTCTAGCAAACAAACATGCTTGTGCTCGCATTAGGGTGCTAAGCCTTGGGCATTTGCTCAAGGGAGGTTAGGTCTCGTAACTTGGTGTGCTTAGGCACACTTGGCTAGGAGAGTGTTCTCCTTGGAATCCAAGGGTTAAACAACCTAAGCTTGTTAGCGTGAGCCTTTTCGAGAAGCACTCGCAAGGTCATGTACTTAGGATTATCCAAACCTAGCCTTAGGGAGTTTACTTAGCAGAATACTCGTGTTCACCTACGACGCACACTTGTGTCCTCACTAAGTATTAGCCCTAGGTTTAAGGTATGACTTGGCCACTCAAACCCTTAGGGGTTAGTCATGGTTCAAGATACCCCTTGTCGCCCTAAAGGGGTTGTACTCTCGAATGAGGGTGATTCCTCAAGGGGTAAGTGATGATGCCTTGACTCTGTCGTGAGGGTATGTGCGAGATACATCTCCTTTGTGGTGTTAGGGCATGAGCTTGTTTAGGTCTATTGGGACAGGATCCTAAAGTCTACTCGGGTTATCCTCTAGGGTTTAAGAGATGGTTATTTTAGGGGACTTAGGGTAGGACTCTAAGTCTTTTGCTTAATTGGGCCTCTGAGTTAGACTCTTCGGGCTATCTTGGAAGACTTAGTGTTGCTCACACAGGGTGATGATGCCGAATGGCCACTTGACAACCATGTGTTGCCACATGTTGGCCATCTTGTATTTTAACATATGAATGATGAATTCTCAATGCCAAGGATTCGTAAACCTTTTAAGGAAGGCATGGTCTCAAATGGGATCACACTCACAACTGAGGACAAAAACTCAAGGTTGCCCTTTTTATTGCCTTTCAACATATGGTCAAGGATTTATAAACCTTTTAAGGAAGACAATATTTATTTAACAAACATGCATCCTATGTCTTGGGTATTGAGGATGGGATCAATTTCTGAAAGAGAAAATTTAACTAAATACATTTACATTCAATATCTTAGTGCCAAGGATAATCGAGTAGTTTTATTAAGATAATAAAGAGTTTCACATGTGTATATCCATCATAACTTCTTATGTTTTTTTTACAAGATGAATATCTTGATGTGCAATTTAATTTATTGTTCGAAATGTTATCACCGTTGTTACTTAGGTGTGTGACAGATGTTTCTAGGTCATGTACATGTCCTCGGCAGAGTAATTGCATTGTATATAGATTTCACAAGTCTTGCCAATAAATAGATTTTATTTAAAATGTAACTAATTATACATATGCATGTATGAACACATTAATGTGGTTATACGGATGTGTACTTTAGCATGCACATTAGACGCACTCTTTTAATATCAATGCATGGTTAGAAGTGTGTTATATAGCATTCAACATGTCAAAAAATGTTATGCTTACAACAAAAAGAGGATATTCTCCTATGAATATGGGTTAATTGTACCCTAAACCCTAGTGCTCTTGTGATCGGTCCATGATATATAGTTCTTTCTTAATATAGAATAACTTTTATATTAAAAAATATGATACACGTTGTCCATGTAAGAAATTATACACTTATATATTCATATTAAAAATTCAAATGATAATTATAAATGTACACACTAGTATCTAAGTTTGCTCACTTGAACATATTATATTAATAATGCATTTTAAATTTCTTTTTAAATTAACTTTAAGTTTCAAACAAACTTTTAAAAGAAGCTTTTTAAAAGCTTCGTACTCTGATTAAATGTACGACATGTGATTTGAACAATATAGATACAATATATTATTTGAACATTATAAACATAATACTAGTATTAGTTTTATATTTAAAAATATTATACATACACATGCAATAGAAAAACTATGTACATGTGCACATTGTATATAGTCATATGCTCAGTGTGTGTATTTAGGAAATCAAATTATTATTAATATATATTTTGGTCTTATTATTTTAAACAAGAGCACACTCATATATATTTGTAAATGTGTTCTTGCGAAAATTTACCTTTTCCGTGGGTCTCTTATTTATATATATATATATATATATATATATATATATATATATATATATATATATATTGGTAGTATAGAATATCTTTTATATTTAAAAATATTATACACGTCCATAATTAATATATTTTTTTAATCTTATAAACATAATAGTTAATTTATATTTAAATATTATACACATGTTCACATAAAATTCAACCATATTCTTATCAATTAGGAACCTTAAATTATTTTTTTTTTTTTAAATTTTTCTTTGACTTTGCATTCTCCAATTCAATAGTTCATTTTTCAACGGCGCACCATGAGTGTTTCCAATTACTGAAAGGGGCTCACCAAGAGTGTTTTCAGATTTTCTTCGAAGGTGCACCGTAACAACTGACCGACAGGGTCAATAACGCCATGAGTTTTAGGAAGAGGATTATAAGGAAGAGGACTTTAGTGACAAAGAATTTAAGGAAGAGGACTTCAATGACAAAGAAGAGTAAAAAGAGGGAAATACATATATTTGCAACTAAGTGCCACATTTACGATTTTGTTTACTTAAGTTAATTGCCATTTAGGTTACCGGAACTTTCAGACGTAAGGAGTTGCTATGAGTTTTTTACACAAAAAGAGAATCTTGATTTATATAGGTTAAGGATTCACAACAAGGAACATTTCTCAAGTCTGGCCCGGGAGATAAACAAAAAAGGCAAGTGAAAAAAACACATCTCAAAAAATTGGGATGTAAAAGTTCAGAGTTCAAAGTTTGATAACGAACGTTTAACTGCAGAATCTTACCCAAGCGTGGACATACTTGAAAATTACACAATGAATGATTTTATGATAAAATGAAATAGCTTGGTGACCAAAAGAAAGCAGAATATGAACAGCGTGCACATGCTTGGGAAACGGAAATGCTGAGGTAAATTTGATTTCAAGTCAATTAGATTGTATGTGTTCTATGTCTATGGCTAAAACATGAATGTGGTTCATTATATTGCAAAATGTATAACAATTAAAATTTTGTTTTGCAGCATATGGCAAAAAAATGCAAGAAACAGGCAAAAGAGAGAAAAGAGGAAGGCTGAAGAAAACATGGAAGATGTCATCCACATCGAGGGCAAGGATGAAGAGGTAAATTTTTGCATTTTGAACTAAGTCTTAAATTCCAGAGTCTTACATTCTCTGTTAGCCTTTGAACTTAAAATAAGAACAGAGCAAGTTCCGACTGCAGAGCGCACAGAAGAACATGAGCGTGAGGATGAAAAAAGAGAGCACGGAAGAGAGCCAGATGGGGGCCGGTAGCTGGAAGGTTTTCAGCAAGTCTTCAATGTATAAATAGATGGCCATATTCATGAACATTAACTCCATCAAGAGATATGCGATGGCCACTATTAGCTAGTTTGTGACATGTCTCAATCTTACTATATAGATAAGTATATATATGTACTATGCATAAACATGGAACGGGTCCACTTGATTATACTATGGTTACATAAACAAAGATTCATTTGACAACTTGTACCTTACGGCATATTCTGGTGCCCATGCATATTCTGCTTGGATTGAAGCATATTCCGATTACCATGTACCCTTCTCTCTGGTTGAGGTCAACAAGGTACAACAGTGTAATAATTTCTGTTAGAAAGAATGGATGTATCAATTCTCATGGAGCACACTTCATTTATCCTCTGTACGGTAGTTATCACCACAATCACAGCTATTTATGTGTTAAGCACTTCTTCATCTATGGCTACGACAGGCACCCATTTCTTTACCCCTTCTTTGGATGCCTTTTCGAGA
This sequence comes from Selaginella tamariscina, assembly GCA_003024785.1. Taxonomy (NCBI): domain Eukaryota; kingdom Viridiplantae; phylum Streptophyta; class Lycopodiopsida; order Selaginellales; family Selaginellaceae; genus Selaginella; species Selaginella tamariscina. The sequence continues at coordinate 110,173 of PUQB01000633.1, read as the reverse complement.
TGCTTCAAAATAAGGACAGGTTCCTCGACTGGGCAACCGACAATCTTCGCAAATCCCCAAATAACACAGTTAAGCTCTTCAGGCCTGGAGAAACAGCGTACGCCCACACTGCATACCCACCAAATGTGGAGCATATACTGAAGAATAAGTTCGAGGTATATGCCAAAGGTGAGTATTTCAAAGATGTTTTAGCTGATCTCCTGGGGGTGGCATCTTCAATGTAGAACGCAAGATTGCAAGCTATGAGTTCACTACTCGATCCCTTCGTGACTATCTCATGGAGACATTAGAGCAGGAAACTCAAGAGCGGCTCCTTCCCACTCTACACTCCTTAAGTGGTACCGTGGTCGACTTGCAAGACATCTTTATGAGGTTTGCATTCGATAACATATGTAAGCTGGCATTTGGACTGGACATGGCAGCACTAGACACAAACCTCCCAGAGATCAAGTTCATGAAAGTGTTTGACGAAGCAACAAGCTTGTCTATACAAGGTTTTATACTATACACCCAGTTATCTGGAAGGTTAAGAAAATCTTCAACATTGGATCTGAGAGGCAGCTCCATGAAGCTGTCCAAGCAGTCCATGAGTTTGCTGAATCCATCATAGAGGCAAGGAGGGCTCAAGTTGCCACTGAGAATCATCACTTTGATCTGCTGTCCAGGTTTATGCAAGTAAAAGATGTATCTGAGGAGGACCTGTGGGGGATTGAGCAGTTTTACTCGTGCAAGATCCAGAACGGGCAGCTTCCAAATGTCTTTTTTGTGATATAGTCGTCAGCTTCCTGCTAGCAGGGAGAGATACGTCTTCAGCTGCATTAGCGTGGTTTTTCTGGCTTGTGTTGACTCATCCTGATGCGACTGAGAAGATTGTGTCGGAAATAAACGATATAACATCCGGAGGTAAAGAGAAGATCACGTTCGATAAGCTAAAGGACATGCACTATTTGCACTGTGCTTTAATGGAGTCTTTAAGATTGTATCCCCCGGTTAGTATGGATCCCAAGGAGGCCAGGAAGGACGATGTGTTACCGGATGGGACAAGGGTTAGAAAGGGTGAAAAGGTGATCTATTTTGCGTATGCTATGGGGAGAATGGAGTGTTTGTGGGGAAGCGATTGCCTTGCGTTTCGGCCAGAGAGGTGGCTAAAAGATGGGCAGTTTGTTAACGAGAATGTGTACAAGTTCCCTGTGTTTCATGCGGGCCCTAGGATGTGCTTAGGCAAAGATATGGCTATTCTCCAGATGAAGTATGTGGTGGCGTCTATGCTCCCAAGGTTCTCATTTGTGTTGCCTGAAGGGTATGTACCAAGGCAGAAAGTGAGCATTACTTTGCAGATTGATGGAGGTTTGCCTGCTGTTGTCCGTTCCAAATGAAAATGTATCACTAACGTGTTAAAAATATTTTCTGATATGTATACAGCCTTGGAATGTTCCATAGATTTCACTGTTGTTAAGGAGTAATGCACACGCATCATTGATTAGTGAACATACTGTTAAACTGATTATATGTTGTTATATATATGCATGTTCCTGACCGATTTTGGTAGTATTATATTTAACAGACTTGACTTTAGACCCAGCCAAACGTGACTATGTTACGGCGCTTAATATATGCCACATGTCTACTTTGATGTGGCACATATTAAGTGCCGTTATCAAGTCCAAGAGTCTTAATTCCTAGTTTAAAACAAATTGAAGTATATATTTATTTAAGTTATGTGTCAAAGTTAGTCTTGTAAAAGAACATATTCTTATAATATCTTTAACGGGTGTGAGTGTGTTATAAAATCAAATTAGATTTTTAAAGCTTTAATATATCAATACATGTCCATACTTTAAATGTGTTATATGCCTACTTAAAAATTAATAATCATATTTTATATATATAATTCGAATTAAATGCAAAACATAATGTTTATTCTAGATAGTTGTGTAAAATTATCCAGCAGTGTTAAAAAAAATTGTAAAAGAATTCCCAGCTAAAGTAATTCAATTTATTTTTCCATTGGTGGAATACACCTTAACGTGGGATTGTCGACTAACCAACTGCATCTTGAGAATATTTTTAATAAAACCATTTTCTGTTGTTGGATTTCAGTGTGTAACTTCTTTGTAACTCATTGTCTACCTCATCAAGGTCACTCTACATATTGGAACTTCTGGTTCTGCACATCCCCAGTGTTCACATTGAAGGGTGTTTATTTCTGTAATACAAATGATATTCTTACGGTCAAATACTCAAAATTGAGTATGTTATACAAAGAATGGGCATATCGTTGTTATGAAAGCGTCCGTTGATGGTCTCTGGGCCGGCTCCGTCAAATGCCATTAAGCTTGGGAACGACCTGTCACCTGTCTCTGGCCTTCTTTCAACCTCAGTCCTCGGGTACAGGGATCCCGAAGAAGGAACTGCACCGAAGACAGACCTCTTCTCAGACTCATTCTCCTCTTGGTGCTTTTAACACGCCTTCCTTGGTGATGGCTTTCTTGGTACCATCCAACGTACCATCCCGTCCGTTATCTGAACCTCACATCACCAGTCTGTTGGTGTTTAAGTTTTTACTATAGTTACAACGCGGAGATGTAAGCAACCTCGACTCCGAGGCAAGTGAAGAAAGAGAAGTGGACAATGCCATTCTGCTTGCAACAACTGCCATTTCTATACTGGACTAAAATATATGCAAACTACACTCGAATCACTGTAAGAACACTTTTGAACGCTTAATTGCTGTCCAATACGATGGACTATGTTGTATTTTATACACCATTTATATTAGCGTGGCATGTTTCTAGGGGCGGTACGTGGCATACGGTGTCGTATGATATCTTTGCATGTGCTGTATAAACTGCCATAAGCTGCTGTGGAACTTTCCGTATTTTTGACAATTATTTAACTACATTTGTAAATAAATACAAAATTTGAGAAATATCTGGTCTGTGGCTGCTGTATTCTGTACTTAACGTTTAACATTAATTTGGTAATTAACTTTAACATTTCATATGTTTTATTGTATATGTCAAACATAATATTAAAAAGGTGAATATTTATGTCGTTCACACGTTACACATTGTATTAAGATTTTTCAAAAACTTTAAAATCCCGCCAATAAATACAAAAGGATAGGGTAAGGACGAACGAGATGGTGGTAACAATATTCTATAGATTGCATTTTCACATAGAAATGGGTTGGAAATTCATTTTCTGCGTGGCGGTTGGAAATTCACTTTCTGTGTGGCGATTGTATATGGTTTTGGTGTTTGTTTATCTTTTAAAACGGTTCCAAACATGCGGTCATATGGACTTGTGTAATTCATGTGATTTACTTAATAATTTTTTTATTAGTACATAAATAATTATTTTATATATAGTTAAACTTAAATTTTAAAAAGTGTTAATTATTTATGTTTGATATTTGGTTAATAACAATTTTCATTAAACTTGTTAAAAATACATATTTGAAGATTTATTGCACTTTTCTTATTAAGTCGTAGCAATTAGATTATGAAAAAATTAAAACAACAAAAAATTCATTGGAGCATGGCGTGGAGATACACATCTTTACGTTATCAGACTAATTTGAGCCAAAGTGGTAAATTATCACAACTATCCAATATAAATTAATATAACTATCTTATTATATAATTAAAGAACTTATATTTATTATTTACATTTAGAAGATTGGAAAGACCCAACCTATATATAAAACTTATCAAATGTTTAATTATGAAAAAGAATCTAAAATAATGTTTATAAAATACATAACTCTGAAGTAATAAAATAAAACTACAACAAATATATGTAAGCTAGAATGCTTACTTGTTTACTTATGTATGTGTATTTACATCTTATACTTACTAAGCACTTCTTACATGAATTTTTTTTTTACTCATTGAGTGTTTTACTTGGTTATTACACTTAAAAGTCTTGTAAATCACTCATAAATAAGTCATCATTGGATTCTTAAATTAAATTTTTTAATAACAAGGTTAAATTTATCTTTTTACATTAAAGTTTCTCTATCATACTTTGTAATGTTTTTGCACTAGTGGAAAGTCTAATATATCTCCAATATAAAATGAACTCAACATAATATTTGTAATAAACAAACTTGTAAGAGTTCAAAAAAATTGCATTAAAAACTCTCGTTAATTTAAAAAAATTATATGTTAATAAAAAAAAAAATGGCCACTTGTCTATTAATATCTAAAATAAGCTAATCATTCTTTGCATAGTAATATCATTCTATATGTTATTTAAATAAATGATAAATTGATATAGTAATATATTTTAAGTAAAAATAATTATTCTTTAAGTTTAAAATAAGGAAAAATGAATTCTTAATTCAAGATATAACTTTAAGTTTTTTGAGTTTAACCTTTAAAGGTAATGCATTATTTTTAAATTTTGTTAAGGGAATAATAAAAGTTATAAAGAACAGTTAAGTAATAGGCAATGAATTTACACTTCTTAAATTTTTTTAAAAGGACAATTAAATTTATAAATAAAAATTAAATAAACTTTTTATTAATATGTGGTATTGTTTCTTTCTGACACTGAATTTGTATTACTGACCATTTAAACTCATGTTTTACATAAGCTTTTATCATCTTTTTTTTTTTAAAATGTGTCATATAATCTTTACCTATTTTTATAATTTTTACAATAACAAATTTTAATTTAAATACATAAATATAAATAAAATTAAGTATAACATATTATTTTGATCATGAATATTATAAATATATTTTAAATATACAATTTGAAATAAATAACATAGATATGTTAAGTTAAATATAGAAATAATTAAGTTAATAATGTTAATTTAAATATAAATATTAAGTTATTCATAATGTATTCAAATCCATTGCCCTTAATATTCTAATCTTTTAATTTAAATTAAAGGTTCTTATTTAAGATTAAGTAAAAATAAGGGCAAATATAAATTTACATTTTACATACTAATGTATCGAATATAAATAATCATTTTATATGTCATTTAAATAGATGTTCACTTGTGTAATAACATTTTAAATAAAAATTATTTTGCATAATTATAAAATAAAGATGTCCCACATATATAACTGTAATGTATAAATTTATAAATCTTTTACATAAGCGTTAATAGTTTTGTAATTCAAAGATTAATATGAATATAATCCATGTAACACCAATAATATATTAAGGAAAATTAATATCCTATTTGAAGATTAAGCCTTATGCTTTGGAAATTCCAAGATTTAATTTGTAATTTACTATATATTATATATATATTAATTCTTACTTAATTCTTTTTCCTTGTGTTGTAATTTTTATTCTTTATAACAATTATTTATAAAATGATGTTTATTGTTAACAAAGTCATTTTTAAAAACATAACAACCATGTACGGCTCTAAAACTAAATAAATAAATAATATAAAAAAAAATTTAGGATTAGGATTGTCATTAATCCTAATTCAAGTGTTTCTTATTAGTAATAATGAATTATTTATTAAAAAGAGATGTATCGTAATAAAAGGTCAATTGTTAAATTAATAATGAATTTGAAATTAATATTAGTGAATGCGTAAGTCATATATGACATGACTTTATTTTGAGATATGTTTTACCAAAATCTAAATTTAAATATAATAATAAATGTTTAACTTGGTTTTCAATTGATGTGCAAAATAAGTTAATTCAAAAATGATATGATCCAATTTAATATAATTGTGTAGCTTAAAGATTTCATTAGTACTTTAACTTAGCAGTTGAAAGGAAAAATATAAATAGTTATTGATTTGAAAAAATTATGTTTTAAGTAATAAATTTTATTTTTAATTCTAATTTTATACTGTTTTTAAATTATAAATCATGAGATGTGGTAGTTATTATGGTTGTTAAATTTTGATTTTTTCTAAAGTAAATACCTTAATTACAGTGTATATGCTGCCAATAAAGACAATGTTTAACTCATTTTAACTTTTGCATTGTGACATGGTATAATACATTTAGGGCTTATGTATTAAATGATGTCGTTTTTTGGTCACAACGTGGCATGCCACCTAAGCATTGATGTTGGCTATTGTTGAATTCTCAAATTTAAAAAGAGATTAGGGGCCTCCGCACCACTTTTTTTGGCCAAAAAAGTGCAAAAGTTGGTTCTGCACCAGAGTTAAAAGAAAAGCTTACTTTTCTGCTAAAAAAATAAAAGGAATCTTACATTTAGGGCTGGTTCTGCACCCAAATAAAAGATTTTTTATTTCTGGCATATACTCAAGCATATGCCAAAAAAATAAAAGATTCCCCTCAAAAAATAAACGTCCTCTGGAGGAGTTTATTTTTTAAAAGTCACTTTTTTCCTGCCAGCTGGCGACACATCAGCTTTTTTTTTTTAGGGTTCTTGAGAAATGGGGTCGGCGCCACATCTCGGCCATCTCCAGATTGATTCAGGGAGGATGGAGCGACGATCAGATGCCGGATCCATGGATCTTACAGGCTTCTCCGGCTACTCGAGTTCTCCGGCATCACCGGCATCATCAGGTTTGGGGTTTCCAGCAGCTCCATTCCCGGGATACAATCCCGGAGCCCTACTGGAGGTGCTGCTCCAGCTCCAGCAGCAGGTGGCGGGGCATTCCCGCCTGGGGCATTCCCGCCACCTCAAGGTGGCGCTCCAGCAGGTGGGGGCATTCCCGCCTGGCATTCCCGCCCGGGGCATTCCCGAGCTACAATCCGGGGAGCCCGAGTGGAGGCGCTCAAGGTGGCGGGGCATTCCCGGGAGCTCCAAGTGGAGCATTCCCGGGTACCAATGGTTTCCCGGGAGCTTCTCGGGCTTCCCAGGCTTCCCATTCCGGGAGCTCCAAGTGTGCCTCATCCGGGAGCAACGGGCGGATCCCAATGGAGTCGGGATGCAGCATTGAGTGTGGAAGCGGAAGTGGCAAGGAGGATGCAGCAGCACAGGCTGGTGGTGATGATCCGGACGTGATCATGCTTGATCAAACAGGTATGAACTTCAACTTGCTGATCAATCAGGTTCATATTTTTTGGTTTCTTTCATTCCAGCTCCCACTGCAGCTGGACGCCGAAGAAAAGCACCAGCTGGAACTCGTGGACGTCGCAAGAGAGGCAGAGCTGATCAACCGCCACCGGAGCAGAACGATGACGAGGTATGTATCTCTCTCTCTTTCCATTAGTAGCTTAGCTGCATGCAAGAACAGGACGATGGCGACGATGACTCTACTCGGGGCAAGAACTGGACCACCAAGGAGACCATCACCCTTGTCCGGTTGAAGAAAGAGCAGGAGCAGCGATACCGAGACGACAAGATGGCAGCTCTCACCTCCGGGAATGCAACCAAGCGCTGGGCTGAGTTGGCTGCTACACTCGCTCAGGAGACCGGTGTGCCGCGGGACGGGCCTCAAGTCAACGGCAAGTGGGATCGAACTATCTGCCACTACAGGGAGATCAAGGATTACCATGCCAAGCACACCGGAGGAGGCCCGAGCTACTGGATGATGACAGCGGAGGAGAAGAAGGCCTCCAACGCCAAGCTGCCCAAGGTGTTCAAGTACGAGGTGTTTGAGGCCTTTGATGAGTGGATGGCGGATCGAGCCGTCATCACGCCCCGCAGCATCTTCAACTCTTCATCAGCTCGGCAATCTGGAGCACCAACAAGCAACTCGGGAACCCCTGAAACCGGGGAACCCGAGTCCAACCTCCCAGATCAGACCGAGCCGGAAGCTTCCCGAGAGGAGCCTGCACACCTGAGCTCGGAATCTCAGCCTGCAGACCCGAGTTTGGAATCCCGAGCTGCAAACCCGAGTGCAGGATCCGGGGCTGCAAACCCGAGCTCAAAAACCCAGGCTGGTGGTGATGGAGACTCAGTGGCCGGGAGCACGGGGAAGAAGAAAGGAAAGAAGACAAAGGACACGGTGGCGGATGCCTTGCAAAGCAGCAGCGAGATGCTGAGCAAGAACATGAAGAAGAACCGGGAGATGAAGAATGCAGCAGTTCGAGAGGACGTTGGAAATTGCTCAAAAGACCGCAGATGCCACCTTGCTCTTTGCTCAATCATTCTCGAAGTTGGGGGATGTGTTTGGCCAGCTGATGCAAGGTAGAGCAGCTCCTCCTCGCTCCTCCTCCACCCTCGCTCCTGCAGAAGATGCTACAGCTCCGGAAGATGAAGACTCAAGTGACAAAGAGTAGAAGAGTGGAGCATGTACTTGCATTAGAAAAGCTGGTTTCTAAGAGATGAATGTTTTTGTTGTTATTTCAGCTGTTGATGTTCATCTTGTCGCTCATATTGACCGGCCTTCAAGTGTTCAACATGCTTTCGAGTCCTTGAGCGCCCAACTCTGAGAACTACAAGACGATGACAACGAGGAGGACGAGGAGATGCCGCTGTACCAGCAACATCTGGACTAGATTGGAGCAGCCGCAAGGACAATGTTGATGAAGGAGGGTGAGTGGTGGGTGAAGCCGAGATCGATCACCTGGTTCCGGATCTTCATGTGCGAGTTCTACGACGACAAGGTGGTACGAGATGCTGATGATGTCTCGTAGCAGCTTCGACTTTCTGTGCGAGAAACTAGCACCGGTGATCCAGCGACAAAATACCCACTACCGGTCTGCTATTCCGGTCCGAGTTCGAGTTGCAGCGACTCTCCACAAGTTGATCCACAGCTCAGACGTGAAGACCATCTTCGAGTTGTACGCGATCGGGAAGTCCACTTTCACCGAGATCTTGTTGGACACTTGCGCGGCAATCACAGAGGTCTTCGCGTATGTGATCAAGCTTCCGGAGACTGAGGAGGAGATTGTGAGTGCAGCAACCGAGTTTCAGAGGGTGACGAGGACGACACTTCCGAATGTGGTCGGGGCTCTCGATTGCACTCACTTTCTGATCAACCAACCGGAGGGCAACGGCATGGACTACTACGACAAGAAAAACGACTACTCAATTGTCATGCAAGCGATTGTTGATGCTTGCAAGAGGTTCATCAATGTTTATGCTGGGTGGCCAGGTACTTGTTTTATTTGCTGCATTCGTCTTTACTTATTTGTGTGTATGAAGGGAGCTTGCATGACATGAGGGTCTGGAGGAATAGCTCCATCAGCGGCCAGCTTCAGCATGGAGAAGTTTTACAGGAGCCCGAGGTGATTCTTTTTGACCAGAGGGTGAAGCCGTACTTTGTCGCAGACCAGGGATACGAGCTTCGACCACAGATCATGACGCCATACAAAGGTATAGTTGTGTGAATCTTCATTTTCAATATTCAGTTTGGTGTATTTCAGATGGAGCCGGATCAACCACGATCATGGTGAACTACAACAAGGAACACAGGAAGGCTCGCGTCGTCGTGGAGAATGCTTTCGGCCTGCTCAAGCAGAAGTTCAGGTTCGTAGATTACAAACAGGCGATGAGCGTGGAAAACATGCCCAACATTTGGGCAAGTTGTTGCATTTTGCACAACTTGCTCATTGATTTCAAGGACACCGATGCAGAGGCTTTGCTTGCGGAGCGAGAGAGGATGCTGGGGAGGACTGAGGAGGAGGATGTAGAGAGAGCACCTGAGACGGATGAGGGGAAGGTGGTGCAAAATGCAATTGCTCAGTGGATTGCTTGCCGCTCTTGAGCTTGAGTTTGAATATAAATTTGAAATTGAATTTGAATTTTCAATCCAAAAAATTTTAACTTAAAAGGGGTTGTGTGCAGAGAGGCACTTTATAGAGAATCTTTTAATTTAAGTGCAGATTGAAATCTTTTTTGGTACCTTTTAACTTTTTTTTAAAAAGAATATACTTAAAAAGTAAACTCAAAAAGATACTGGTATATTCCACTTTTTTGACCGGTGCAGAATGAATATTAAAACCCAAAAACTTTTTGAAAAGTTCCATTCAAAAATAAAAAGTGGGTGCGGAGGCCCCTATAGCTAAATAACATATTAATTAATATATTTAAGGTAAATTAAGCTTCTCAAAGTGATAAAATTTGTGTGTGTATGTAGGTATATGGCATATATTATGGAAATTCAATATGTTCATTAATTTATGTAAATGTAAAATCACTTCTTTTTTTTTTAATTTATATATTTGTGCTCAAATAAATTTATTTTAATATTAAAAATGTTTAAATACTCAATTTATTGTCATTACATATCTAAAATTATTTTAAATTATTTAATTTAATATATCATAAGATCATTCTTATTCAAATTTAACATTATAATAATTTATTTTTTAAATTAATTAATAAGCTGCTCATGTTTATACCATAGTTTAAGGTTTCTAGGAATAATTTAAATTTAAATTTATATTTTCTTTTTTTCATATTTTATACTAATGACAAAGCTGAAATTAAGACAAAATTAATTTAGTTTTTATGCAATAAAAAGCAACGTTTTATTCATAAATTAATGAAAAATGTAATTAGCATAAAAATAAATTGAAGAACTAAAAAAATATAATTATAAATATAAAATAAGAAAGCAAGGAGCTTAACTTTGTATAGCTTTTCTATTATATTATTATAATGTTAAATTTGAATTAAATTAATCTAATCTGAATAATATACCAAGTAAAAAAATTAAAATAATATTTTATTTGGTCATTGTCCTAGAAATTGAATACTGAAATTTTTTATTATTAAAAATAAATTTAACATAAATTTAAATATATAGATATAAAATAAAAAATGTGTATTACATAAATTAATTAACACATTCAATCCCCTGCCCAGGCGCAGCAACCGTATTGACTGCTTCTGGGTAACCATTATAAGGAACTAATTATTCACGACCTTCACGAACCGCTAGCGTCGATTTGTTCGGGATCCATCGAATGGAAGCTCTGGGATCATCGTTGGCTGGAATTGGTGTATCCGCGAGGTCTGGATCGCAATCCGTATCTACTAAGGGTATGGTTGGAATGCCTGAAGCAGCGCGTTCCCGAACGGCAGTGAGTTCTTTCCGTTGATTAACAACTATTGCGGTGTCGGGCAAACCTTTCATGTATCTAATTCCCCCTAAGCTCCTCCGCAGTTGAGCTAACTGTCTTTCCGAAGCGGTTGCTACCCCCCATAGAGCCGCGAAGCCGTTGCTCTGCTTTATCCTCTAGATCCTCCAACCTTTGAGGGCGTGCCTCCGTGGTAAGCCAATTAGTCGACGTCCCGCCAAGCCGCCTCTCATTCACGTAATGACATTGAGCCCTTATAGCCGCCGATCGAATAACGTCAGCTGCTTGGTATCTTGTACCTACAATTAACAGCTGTTTACCCTTGGCCGCTGCCCCGGCTACCAGGTCACGTGCTTCCGATGATGAACGAGCGGTTTGTGTGAGATCTGTGATATGAATACCCTTACGTTCCGTCAAAATATAAGGTGCCATTTTGGGATTCCACTGTCGGGCTTGATGACCAAAATGGACCCCTGCCTCCGTCATGTCTTCCAAGCGGATATTCCAGTGTTTCGTTCCCGTTCCCACTACTCCTCCCCCTTCATAGGACGGGTCTCCCCGCCGGGGAACCACAATATAGGCCGGATTTTCGAGATGAATGGATAAGCCTAGGATAGTCGAATCTAATCAAGTTATGCCCCGCCGGCAAGCAGTACGGACAGTGATGAGGTTCGGTTCGGTTCGCTTCCTACCCGGCCGGGACTCGCCCGGACCCGGCGGATGCGCGTAAGCGGCTGCTAAAGTCGTTTTTCGACATAGCATATTGATGATGATGCATCGCGAGCAGTTCCCTCGCCGGGGAGGGGGCGAAGTTTGTGCCGTTTTAAAAAAGATTTTCCGCATGAAACGGGTTGCCATACACATTTTCTTACATTTGCTCAATGCAGGTAAAGCATCGCATTCTCCCCCCTATTCCGCACCATAAAGAAGACAAGGCACTGAGGAAGATGAACAGGCAAATGACAATCTTCGGGAAGTTGTCTGTGATAAACGAAAAAGACCTATGCAGGGCTCAATCCTGGCAGCATCGGCCGATCTTCTGCATCGTTTTCTTCACTGACCTCGTCTTCTTCCTCAATCCGATTGAAATTGATGCCATTTCCAGCTCGAGATAGCACATATCTGTCCGGATTGCTTGCCACAGAGGCGAACATACTTACATGAGCTCAAAATAGGTCGATCTTCCTAACCTCGTCTTCCGGGATCCGTCCGGAGACGTGCCATTCCAATACATTTTGAACTTACATGAGCCGACCTGGCGTCTTCTGAAGAACCCTAATTAGGAATGAAATAACAAACAGAGGAATATCCCATTTGTTTACAATCGTCATTTAAATAGTCATCTCTTACCCTAAACCCATGGCCTGGTTAATATGGTTAGCCTTATAAAAATACAGTTGATTTGGTTAATTTATTTTACTACGAACTACTATAGTTAATTTCAAATATTGTTTCACATTGTAAAAATAATTAATCTGATTAAATATTATTCGCACATAATTCAGGATCTAATTAATAAAAAATTTGCTTCACAAGAAAAAAAGATTTATAATCTAGATTTAAATATATAAAATAAAATCCGTATTAAACCAATCGGTCCGTACCTCTTACTACATAAATTCAAACGAATTAAAAAATGCATCCGTGTAAAAACTTTTATATGAAATAGAACAACCCTATATTAAAATTTTAATATTTAAATTTATTGTGAATATAAAATAACACTAGCACATTTGGGCTTATTAAAGTCATACATGTGGACTAGTGCTCTTGAGCTGTTCCAATTCTACAACACACATTTTTAGCATAACGAACGAGCCAATAGCAATACACCACTTAAAATAGAAAACTCACGAGACACTTTGCAAGTCTTTCTTACAGCACCGTATGCCACGAGTCTCTCCCGACTACGGCCACCTAATGAATCTACTCCGTATAAATACATTCATTTGAGTATTTGTAACTATTGTACATAATAGAAATTCGGAAGCTCGCACATACGAATAACGTTCTCCACAATTTTTTAATATTAAATCCCGTGTATCCATGGCAATTGCTAGTAGTATGGCATTAAGCACTTCACTATCCTCTCTTGTTCCAGAATCCAAGTTACTTGCGCCCTCTCGTGTCAGCTTCAAGTTCAACAACAGGCTGGTAGTGCGGGCCGCTAATGAGAAAGGAGACGGTGTTAGCAGTCTGTTGGACGGCACCAAGAAGGAGATCACCAAGGAAAACGTACTGAAAAACCAGGAAGAGAATGAGTCCGAGAAGAAGTCCGTGTTCGGTGCCGTACCCTCCTCGGGATCCCTGTACCCGAGACCCGAGATCGAAAGGAGACCAGAGACTGGAGACAGATCGTTCCCAAGCTTGATGGCATTTGATGGAGCTGGCCCAGAGACCATCAACGGCCGTTTGGTAAGCTTTACATTTCCTGTTACATAACATACATACTCACCATACGTGTGTACACAGGCAATGCTGGGAATTGTGTGGGCGTTTGCCGTGGAGAGAATGACTGGGCAAACAGTGGCAGAGCAGCTATACTCCGAGGGTAGCACGGGGCTTTTCAACTTCCTGGCAGTGGTTCAACTCTTCTGGTACGCTTCTCTCGTGCCAATGTTCAAGGGTGAGAGCCCGGACAGCAGAGCACTCGGTCCCTTCCGTGCAATGGCTGAGAGGTGGAATGGCAGGACAGCCATGCTTGGATTCCTTGCACTTGTTGTTACAGAGGCTTTCACGAAATCCCCAGTGTTCGGCATGATGTAAAGTTTTGTATAAATTATTATATACAGTAGGACCTCTCTAATCTAATACAGGATACGTTTATATAATCGCTAGTATTCCTTTGTTTTCATTGAAAAATGACAATGAATGTCAAAATGAGCATCTTTCATTCGGAATCACATGAGGTAATGTTTTCAAGTTTGTTTCATTGGATTAGATATTACATAATATAAGAGCCGCTGATTCCGCACTGGTTGTTAGCTCATACATCTCGGTATTATGTTCCCGTGCATTCTCGCTGGCCAACTCTGATAATTGAGAGGCACACATGCAAGTTTACTAAAACGCAACTTTTTTAAATGCAATCCAAGTTTATTAAAACGCAATCCAAGTTTGCTGTCTTCTTCACTGAGTACAATAGCCATAGGCGCCAACTTACAACCTCGTTTATAACTAACAAACATTAATCACACACAATCATTACGGTTGACAGAATTTACAGCCGTTAGTGTCACTGTGTAGATTATCCACGTCAAGCAGAAGGTGCCTCTTGATCTCGATTGTACCTTGAAACGGTCTCCCTGTTACCATGGGATTGTCGACACCGTGGTAGCGAGCACTGAGGTAATGCCAGTAGAGGTTCCCAGATATGTAATTTGGCAATGCATCGAGGTACTTGAGCAAATTTGCTTTGTTCGACGATTCTTGGCTTTGTACGTGAGAATCTCGTGAAGCCTGATGAACCCCTCCGCTTTCTCTTGAATCATGTCGCAGACTTTGTCCACAGCCTGCTGAAAGTCAGACACCTCAGGGTCAGTGAGAAAAACTAGACCTGAGAGAGTGTAGTGGGCTCTCATGAATCTTTTCCACGACAAACTCGGCATCGTCCTCTTAAGCTCGATCATGACGTCCTGATAAGCTTTGATGGTGCTTATCTGGAGGTGCAGACTTTCCTTGAGCAGCTCGTAGGACGATTCCTTTCCACTCTATAGCAGGATCAACCGTAGTGATTTCCTCGTCAAATGGGTCGTCTATGAACCCGGTGGACCATATATATTTACAGCTTGCAATCATCTCCGGCTCGCCTATACCCTCGGGAACAATGAAGCAGTAAGCAAGTGGTATACGCATTTGAACAAATTTAGCTACGGAAGCTGAATCGTGAACCTGCATTGAGTTCAAAGCCCAAGTATCTGCAACTTTGGACAAGTACGCGAAGTCCGGGTGGACCGCGGTAGAGTATATTGCTTCACACTGGAAAGAAGCTCTAGTGGCTTTATACGAGGCCGGAAGGTGCTAACAACATCCTTTTCTAGCTACGTGTTACGAGCTTTCAACAATTATAAACATTTTTATAGGTGGTTTGTTTTTAAAACCTAATTATTTAATTGATATTTTGATTCTGTACCCCGCTGTTACCTACGTCATTTGAAAGTGTCAAGTTTCAGAGGATGAGACTTAGTGAAAATGAAGGTTTTAACCCAGTTGTTTCAGTCAGCCATGGGAAATTGTCACTATTATTGACAGCGGGTGCTGCAACTTGCTAACGGAGCTTCATCATTTGTCTAAATTGGGGTACAGTGATCCCAAACAGTATAGCGTTGCTAGCTATTTTACGTTCGTCCTTTCCATGTTCACGTGTCTTGAATTCTTTAATTAAAATTTTGTAACCATTAGTTTATTATGAAGTTGTTATTTTCTGTCATTTGACATTGCGGCAAGACATCTATATCATTAAGGTCCATACACCGATTTGCGGTTAGGCTTCCTTTCCCTTTTGTTGTATATACGTAGATTTCTAGAAGTTTTTCTTCATGGACATAGCTTAGGAAAAGACAGTATCACTCTACATATGTGGTATAACGGCGTACTTTCTGTAGAAGCCGGTGGCACACATACCTCCACTTGTCAATCTCCTTCACATGCCGCGTCATGCACATTGACTTACATGGGTGTGAACTGATCTTCCTTGACCCATAAAGAAATGTTCATATACTATACTGATTAATGATTTAAGTTCATGATTAATCTTTGTAAGACCATAATATTCAATCGAGCCGGCGGAAAAAAACGTACGGACATTTAAGAATACACGATCACCCGTTCAGAATTGCGAGAGATTGTGAGATCGATAACAACGTCCCTTCATAAGTCGCAGTGGACGTAGTCATATTCTAAGACCGCTAAAAGTTTGAAATGATAAACAAATGCAAATGCAATAGTGAAAATTTCATTTTAAACAAAAAATCTTTTCAAACTGAAAGTGCACGGTTACACAATGACAGACACAAGACCAACAACCACTGTACACCACTCACATGAAGAAGGAAATTTATAAATACAAAGAAATCATGATATGTGGCAAAACATATGGAATATTTCAGTGAGAACTTACATAATACATTTGAAGCTGCCAGTATATCACAAAACGATGATTAATGGACTAAGTGTTCCCTTTAGGGATATCGGGCAGAGGCAGCGTCTGATGCCAACGCCTTGAGTTCGATCCTTACCGCATCCTCTAAGTTATGACTTTGAGTTTGATCCTCACAAGGGATGGACCTCTACTTATCCTCACTAAGTGCAAACTCAAGTGCAGCCTTGAGTTCGATCCTTGGTGGGCTCTCAGACACATCCTTGGTGCCAAGGATGGTGCATCCCTGTCTGAGGCCTCATAGACATGTCTTTGCCATGGCCAGCCTTGAATTTGATCCTCACCAAGGCCTCAAACATCCTTGGTGTTGAGGATGGTGCATCATGTCTTATGCTGCAAGTTCAATCCTAGCTGCCTCTGGTCCTTGGCATCAAGGACGGTGTATTGGTGTTGAGGATGGTGCATCATGTCTTATGCTGCAAGTTCAATCCTAGCTGGCTCTGGTCCTTGGCATCAAGGACGGTGTATTGTTGAAGGCCACATGTGTTGAGCTGAAATCAAGGAGATGACGACCTCAATCTCCAGCAGCTTCTCCCTCCGCTTTCAAGGCTTAACATTCGTCGAGATATTTTCAATATAGAGTTGTATATAAGTTATGCATGAACTCATAGGCAATAGTAGTTGTTTCTTTTCTTTTCTGATTGAAGGATCATTCATTCTGTCATGGTATCGGAGCAGGGTCATAAAGATGGAGATGCTACTATCGTCACATTCTTCAAGGGCCATTCCATTACCATTTTTGATGGTTCTAGAAATTTCTCAAGATGGAGATGCTGGATGGAGCTCATCCTCAAAGGCAAGGGAGTCTGGGGCGTGGTCAATGGAGACGAGCTCAAATTAGGAGTTGATGCTGGATGCCAAAAGCTGGACACCTAGAGCCGGTAAGAGGATAAAGGCACAGCAATGATTGGATTAACTATGATGGAGAGTGTGTTGGACAATCTCAATCTCGGGGAAGAACTACACTAGTAAAGAGTTGTGAAAGAAGCTATGCGACAAGCACAAGTTGCAAACTCATGTGCAGATTGGACACCTCTACATAGAGATGGTCAATATGTAGTGGTCCAAATCCGAGAACTTTGACCAGTTCGTGGACAACATGAAGAACATGTACATGCAAATTGTGGGTTCGACAAAGACAACAAGCTTTCTCCTTCCCTCAAAAATTACTTCTTTCTTTGTTCTTTACCCAACTCTTTTCATTCCCTTCGAAGCAACTTGATGCAGGTTGAGAAGCTTCAACTTAGCTATGCAATACTTGCCATTAAGGAGGAGACAATCATGTGGATGGACGTGGGAATTGGCAGCTCAAATTCTGATCAAGACTTGTTTGTAGGAACTTCTAAGCAATTTGCAAAGAAGAAAATGAACAAGGGAAAATCAGAAGGAGAGTTGAACATGTCCAAGCTGAAGGAGAATGAGAAGGATAAAAAAAGAAAAATTGTGGTTACTATAACAAAGCTAACCATGATGAGAGTGAATGTAGATTGAAGATGAAACATCTTCAAAAGGAGGAGATCGAGTCTGGGAAGCCATTGGCTAACTATGAATGCCTACTTGAGGAGGCTTATGTTGTTAAAATCAAAATCAAAGCTTGCAACAACACAATGGTAAAAAGCTCTTTTGTGATAAATTTTGGTGCTACTACTACTCACTTGACTTGGCTTAAGGATCATTATGTTAAGTATCGTGATTGTCTTGGCCAACACGCAGTTCAATTGGGAGACAATAGTGAGCATCACATGCATGGAATTGGTGAAATCAGCATTCACACATCTAAAGGGGATCTCACACTCACTAGGGTAATGTTTGCTCCTCTTTACGTAAGATTTACTTTCTGTTGCTAAAATAATTGATATGGGTAATATGGTCATTTTTAACGATATGACTTGTGTTAAAGAAATTATTTTAACAATGTGGTTCATGTGACACCCAGGGAAGGAAACTTGTACCATTTTAAGAACAAGGTGTCAACTAGTTCCTTAATTCTTGCTTTAGTTGGCAAAGGTAGTTGTGACCTTTGGCACAAGCGACTAGGTTAATTTTTGAGATTGGAAATTTGAGATCAATGATAAATGGTTTGAATGCATTTAACGATTTGACTCTTTCTCCATGCGAGGCATGTGCTCTTGGCAAGCATCATTTCCAACCATTCAAAACAATCGGGAGTAGGGCGCATGAATTGAGCTGGTCCATAGTGACATATGTGGCCCAATCTGTGTTCCATCTTTTGGAAGGCTAAGTATTTCATAACCATTACGGATGATCTTAGTTTATTTCTTGAAAAACTAAATTTGAAGTTTTAGATTGCTTTGTAGAAGGG
The DNA here is from genome assembly GCA_003024785.1 of Selaginella tamariscina. NCBI lineage: Eukaryota > Viridiplantae > Streptophyta > Lycopodiopsida > Selaginellales > Selaginellaceae > Selaginella > Selaginella tamariscina. The sequence goes on along the minus strand of PUQB01000633.1, from coordinate 91,758 downwards.
AAAGCATTGGTGGAGAACCAAACTGTTGTTGAATTAAAAAGTTGAGGATTGATAATGGTGGTGAATTTGTGAATCGCAGTTTCAATTATATGTTTCCACTGATGGGATTCAATGCCAGCTCACCGAACCATATACACCTCAACATAATGGGGTCATAGAAAGAAAGAATCGTTCTATTGTGGATATAGCAAGATGTCTTTGCACATGCAAATGCTCCTGAGAAATTTTGGGCAGAAGCCGTAAGGTACGCATTTTTCCTTCTTAACCGTTGTCGAACTGTCGTAGTTAGAGGGAAAACTCTTGAAGAACGTTTATGGGAATTAAACATGACGTGACTAATCTACGTGTTTTTGGGTGTACTATTTATCGGCATATTCCCTTAGATCTATGTTCAAAATTTGAACCTTTTGGACAACGACTAATGTTTGTAGGCATGTCATAGGCATGTCAGAGACAAGTCCTCATGCTTACCGCTTGATGATCCATCGACTTAGCACTGTTCACATCTGTAGGCAGGAAGAGGTACAATTTTTTAGGAAACTTCTTATTTTGAGACAGCTTCTATTCCTGACCTTGATTTTGTGACGTTTCCACATGAGTGGCTCTGGGACACAACATTCTTGATGCAATGTTTAGATTGTTGTAGAGTCTCTTGATCAAGGAGGAGCTGACTCAGTGATCCAAGCTGATAATGAACCAGTTGAATCCACGTCTCCATCTCCAGTGATAGTTATCCTACACCAGCAATTGAGGAGCTAGGAAGAGGAAAGCGGATGAAAATTCCAAGCAAGAAAGCCATTGAAAATGCAGAGTGCTCGTATGCTTTTACCTCTAATCTCTTGGAATTTTGTGCAGCTGCCTTGTGCTAGAGCCAATCTCTTTTAAAGAGGCTATGGCTAGCTCGGATAATGTTCACTGGAAGGAAGCGATGGATAGGGAGATTGACTCTATCACTCGCATGGGAACCTTTGAGGAAACAATTTTACCAAAGGGAGCTCAGCTCTTTTGCCTGGGTCTATAAGACTAAGTTGAATGCAGATGGCTCCATCAATTGTCACAAAGCACGGCTTGTGGCACAGGGTTTCAAACAACAGTATGGCGTTGACTATCTCGAGACTTACTCTCCGGTGGTAAAAATGATAAGCATTCGAATTTTACTTTCTTTTGCTGCTCATTTCATCTTCATTTCATACTGACATTAAAAACATTTTTAAATGGAGATTTACTGGAAGAAGTTTATCTCCAACAGCCCGAAGGTTATGTTGTTCCTGGAAAGGAGCACCTTGTATGGAAACTCAAGAAAGCTCTTTATGGGCTTAAGCAAGCATCGCGAGCTTGGTGGCAGAAAATTGATGCATTTTTCAAAGCGGACGGTTTCACACCCATTTCTCCAGAATCCAACGTCTACATTAAAAGAAGGAAAGTTTTTACTTATAGTTGCTCTTTACAGATGATTCACTTTTGATTTGCAATAGCATTGATTATTTGAAGTGTTTTAAGGCAAAACTTGGAAAGGTTTTTGCTATGGAGGATCTTGGGGAAGCACGGTATTTTCTAGGACTGGAGATTTACTGTGAAGGAAATGACGTCTAACTTCATGTATCTCAACACAGTACTTACAAAGTACTTGAGACATGGCTATGCTGATTGCAACCATCTCTTGTACCTATGGAACCTGGTAACATCAAGTTCTTAACCAAGGCTGAATGTCCTTCCAGCAAGGAGGAGCAACATGCCATGCAAAAGGTACCATTTTAAATCTACTTGGAAGTCTAATGTATGATATGTGTAGCCGCCCTGATTAGCCTACGTGGTCATTGCTCTTCAACTAGTTTTTGCTAATCCAAGTAGAAAGCACTAGGACATGGCTAAATTGGTGTCGTTTATGTAAAGCAGACGCTTGGTTATGGGGTGTTATACCAACCTAGCGAGACGTTCACGTTAACTGCCTACAATGACAGCAGCTTGGCAGATGATTGTGACAATTACAAGTCCACTATAGGATTTTGTTTCAGCTTGGAAGCAATTGGTTCTATGGAGTAGCAAGAAGCAAGTTCAAGTTGCTCTCTCTTCTACAGAAGCAGAATACCTTGCTACCTCTATTGCCTCACGAGAAATTTTTTGGTTTTAGGATTTTCTTGGAGCTCTTGGCCATGAAATACACCAATCAAGCTTCATGTTGACAACAAAGGAGCTATTGATTGGTGTAATAGTGAGGCAACACACTGGAAGCCTCAACACGTTGCCAAGCATTATCACTACATTTGGTAAAAGTAGGATTGCTAAAAGTTGAACACATTTCTTCATGTCAGCAGCTTGTGGACATTTTCACAAAGCCATTGGCCAAAGTATTATTTATTGAGCATCGGCCAGCAATTGGAGTCATGGCAAGGCCTTGACTAAGGAGGAGGTAAAGCGCAAATGCAAAGTAGCCACAGCAGTCATCACCCTTGTTTAGGAGGAGTGTTGAGCTGAAATCAAGGAGATGACGGCCTCAATATCAGCATATATACAACTCTACGTTGAAAATATCTTAGCGACTGTTAAGCCTTGAAAGCGATCGAAGAAGCTACTAGATGTGCATGAACTCATAGGCAATAGTAGTTGTTTCTTTTCTTCATTCATTCTATCAGCATGAACATGTCCTCACCATGGTTGGCCTCAAATTTGATCCTTGCAGGGGCCTCGAACCTCCTCAACCAATGCTAAGGATGATGCATCATGTCTCATGCCATAGGTTTGATCCTAGCTAGTCTAAGGCCTTGGCAAGGATCAAATTGGAGGCCAGCCATGACAAGGACATGTCAAATAGGATATTCTTGGCACTGAGGTGCCTAAGACCCATTGTGCTTGTATATGCAATCCAATGAGACAAATCGGGATCAAAGGGCACCGCACTAGTGGACAGAATAGGAAGAACAAGAAGCCCTAATGTCTATGTGGCGAGGTATGCACTGCCCCAAATTGAAGCCACTCACCAAACCAAATCTGTCGCGCAGGAGCTGAAACTAGTGTGGCCCCAATGGCTTGGTGAGAAGGTCAACTGGCATGTCCTTTGTCCCAAGATGTTAGACAGCTAGGGTGCCATCGTCAACCTACTCACTCATGTAATGAAATTGGACTTCAATGTGCTTTAAGTGAGCATGGTGGACGGGGTTCTTGGACATGGCAATGTTGCTCAAGTTGTTGCACCAAGAAGGAGTGGGACCAACGTGTGCATATTCCAACTCAGCAAGTAGCCCCCAAGCCCAAACCATTTCCTTGCTACCAATAGTGAGTGCAATGTACTCAGCTTCTGCAATAGAAAGTGCCACCACAAATTGTCGCTTGGAGGCCCATGTGATGGCACCTCTTGAGAAGGAAAGGCAAATGCCAAAAGTCAAGTGATGACCTTTGTTGTTGGCAAAGCTAACATATGTGTAGCATGTTAACTATGCATCACCTCTCGAATAAGCAATGCTGTAGTCCATAGTGCCCGGAGATATCTAACGATACGCTTGGTAGCTTGCCAATGCATGGTGGTTGGTGATATGTTGTACTGACTCAAGGCAATAGTCACATATGTAATGTTGGGGCAAGTCATTAGGGGCAAATACGTGAAGCAATCGATGAGATGCCAATAGGGAGTGCTAGGGGGTAGAGACTCACCAGACTGCTCAACCGTGAGGTCGATGGCACCAATAACCATCGGGGTCTTGACGGGTGGCAATCATGCATACCAAATTGATCCAGCAAGACTTCGACCTTACATTGTTGGTTAAGCATGTAGCTACCATACTTGGGATAGCGTGTGACCTCAAAGCCAAGAAAGTATGAGACTTGGCCAAGGTCCTTCATCTAGAATTGATGGTTGAGAGCAGCTTTTAGAGTAGTAATGGCATTGGTGTCATCATCCACGATGAGCAATCATCAACGTAGAGGGCCACATGAGCATGCCCTCGGCATGACCTTTCACATACACATTGTGATCAACATGGCAACAAGAAAAAGCCTTGAGCATGTAGGGTAGCATCAATTTTTTGGTACCAAACATGGGAGCTTTATTTTAAGCCATACAAAGTTTTTTGTAATTGTCATATAGTGCCACTAGGGGCAACATCATCCTCAAAACCAAGAGGTATATGCATGTAGATATCCTCTTGCAAATCCCCATTCAAGAAGGCCGTCTTGACATCCATATGGTGGACTTGCCATTTGCGAGCAGCTGCAAGTGCAAAAAGGGTATAGAGGCTAGCCATTTTTACAATCGGTGAGAATGTTTCGTCGTAGTCAAGGCCATGGACTTTATGAAATCTGCAAACAACCAACCATGCCTTATAACATACCACCTGACCATCTTTCCCATACTTTTTGGATAAGATCCATTTTGGATCCAAAACATGTCGTCCGGTGGCGCTGAATCCACTTAAACATAGGTGCTATTAACCCAAATGGAAGTAACTTCTTCCGCAATGGCTTCCATCCAAGATGGAGCCTCAAGTCTTGAGATGGACTCATCATAGGTCATGGGGGTGCTAGCATCAACAAGACCACAAAAGTCATTGAGCTCTACAACATCTATTCAACATTTTTCTGGACTTTCAATGAAGGTCAACGTTCCCATGGATGATCAAGAATTGGTATCGGATCAGGCATGCCACGATGTCGACAAGGTGGTGGAGGTGTCGAAGGCCTATCCTCGACTGGAGGAGCATCAATCGGTTCAGGCATGTCCAAAAGTGGAGGATTCCTTAGTGGAATCTCTAGTGGCAACTCATGAATAGGATCTAAAGGCGGAGGCAAGAATGGACCATCTCCCGTAAGTGGGATCAAAGGAACAAGTTGAGTCTCATCAATGAAAGAAGGATCTTGGAGCCTTTGTGCACATGGAAAGTCATCTTCGTTGAACATGACGTTCATGCTGACAAGGGCCTTGTGCCACAACTTGTAAGCTTTTCTTTCGTTGGTGTCATCCTATGCATATCCCACGAAGATAAATTTTTACTTTTGAGATCTAGTTTTTTTCGAAGTTGATCAGGGGTATGCGCATTTGCTGCACAATCAAAGACCCAAAAGTGGACACATCATGTGTAGAACTTGTCCAAAATGCCTCAGGGTTTTTTCCATCCAAAGCAACCATAGCAAGGCGAAATTTGGACATGCATTGTTATGGCTATGGCTCTTGCTAAAACATCTTGTTGAGATGTGCATTGGCTAACAAAGCACGAGTAGCATTGACAAGAGTGTGATTCTTCCTTTCTACAACACCATTTTGCTGGGGCAATCCCATTGCTCTCGAGTAGATTGGCTTTTGCTATTGTAGCAGCTAGTCGCTTGACAGGCTTCAGAGCAGTGCACCAGTGGCCCATCTCCAAGCAACGAGTGCACTGATTCTTAGCAAGTCTGAGCTTGGCACACCTAGATGCCTCAAAATTTTGCCCTTTTTGGGCATTTGCTGCTGCCCTAGAATTTTGCCCTTTTTAGGCATTTGCTGTTGCATGCGGTTTTGCCACCTTGGCATGACTAGGAGCATGCGAAGCATACATAGCCTGTGGCATTTCCACTCTCTCACTCCACATGGCTTCAATATTATGAAGACTCCTCACGACATCTGCCCAAGTCATCCATGGTTGATGTCAGAGTTTTAACCCGAAGGCCAACACGTGGCTGCCAAGTGACCATCCAGCGTCATCACCCTGTGTGAGCAACACTAAGTCTTAGATAACCCAAAGAGTCTAACTCAAAGGCCCAATTAAGCAAAAAACTTAGAGTCCTACCCTAAGTCCCCTATAATGACCATCCCTGAACCCTAGAGGATAACCCGAGTAGACTTTAGGATCCTATCCTAGTAGACCTAAACAAGCTCATTCCCTAACCTCACAAAGGAGATGTGTCTCACACATACCCCACAACAGAGCCAAGGCATCGTCACTTACCCCTTGAGGAATCACCCTCATTCGGGAGTACAACCCCTTAGGGCGACAAGGGGTATCCTGAACCACGACTAACCCCTTAGGGTTTGAGTGGCCAAGTCATACCCTAGACCTAGGGCTAATACTTAGTAAGGACACAAGTGTGCGCCGTAGGCGAACACGAGTATTCTGCTAAGCAAACTCCCTAAGGCTAAGTTTGGATAATCCTAAGTACATGACCTTGCGAGTGCTTCTCGAAAAGGCTCATGCTAACAAGCTTAGGTTGTTTAACCCCTGGATTCCAAGGAGAACACTCCCCTAGCCAAGTGTGCCTAAGCACACCAAGTTACGAGACTTAACCTCCCTTGAGCAAATGCCCAAGGCTTAGCACCCTAGTGCGATCACAAGCATGTCTGTTTGCTAGAGTATCCAACCCCTTGGCGACAAGCCCATGACACAACCCCAAAGGGCATTTCTCAGGCGTTGTATTGTGTGACGTCTAGCCCAGTGTCCCTTCTTCTACCATCATCTTTCCTGTTCTTCCATTCCGAATAACCTTATCAGACTTAATCCATAGTCTAGCTAAGAATTGCCTTCCATGATGTGGGTATCATGCCATAGCCCTTAGATTCGAGAGTTGCACCAAGTGCCACAAACGTGGCTCCTAAGTGCCAACTCTAGAACCCCTCAATGAACCCTCATGAACTAGGTAACGTGAACCTGTCAAACAAGATCTCACACCCATAATTGGACAAGAACACGGATATGCCTACTTGACCATGAGTGCTACACCTGGCTTGACGTGGAGGAGGAGGCTGGAAACAAGCCTCAACCTTTACATCTTGGAACGTGCATTCCAACAAGACCTTCCAGGCATGGATTCGCCAACGTTAAGGGTAAGCTCCGAAGGTGGGACGTACCTCTGTCATCTGAAAGTTAGGGTGGCACAACAGAGGGTTGTGCCTTGACGACACAAGCTAGAGCTTGCACCGGGAGAAGAGTAACGAGCTTAGTCATGAACCCAGGAACCCTCACTCGTACATACTACCTTGCCCCCCTCCCCCCCCCCTGTTTTCTGTTTACATAAGTGGGCTGGCACGAAATCTCATTCCCAGAGGGAATACTTAGTGAGTTATTCATCACCCCTAAACCCTAACCTGTCAAACCTAGGGGTATTTCTAAACATATCCGACATGCTGAACTCACCAGAACTAGCCATTAACCCAACTGGGACACATAAAACCAAGGTAAGAGTTTTTTAAATGGAAGTGCTAACTTCGCCTAGAGTTTCTTGCAAATACCTAATGACACCCGGCCGGACCATCATTAGATATCCAAGTGCACTAAGCGGGCCTGTTTCTTCTACACCTAGGCTTATCAATATAGTACATAAGTAACAATAGTCAATGTCCAAAGTAAAAGGGAGTCATAATAAAAACTCTGACACACTCCCCGCCTTTGAAAATGTCAACGTCCTCATCGACGTCTAACTCCAAGACTAGATAATGTTAGAGAAAACTAACCAAAACTAACATATCACTCTATGCGGAGTTAGCCAAAAGTTCACATAATTTCATTACCCCTCTTGCATTACACGAAGCCAAGTACTTCAGAACTATCGTTCATTGAGTCGTAAACCCAGCTGTTGGAGGCACCACCTGCGACATGAAGCACTTGGAGACCTTTTGCATGTTTACAAAGTTTGTCACCCGATGCACACAAAATGGTTAATTTCTTTACTTAACTAGAATTTATATTAGAGGCCTCTAGTTAGTGTTGCTGCCGCCTTGGTTAACAAGAAATAATATTCCTTAATATCAAACACTGTTGACAACCCTGTTGTCTTAGCACACAACAAGCACTTTGACGTCCATCTCAAGTGCTTAACCAAACACCTTCTTGTTTCTTTGATTTCCCAATGGTTCCACATTTCCATATGTTACAATATTATAGCTTCACACTTCTGCATCCCTCGGTGGTTCTCATTACCTCTTTACATAAGGGTCTACTATACCTATCCCCCATTAGTATATAGTTATGTCAGACTATGTATGAGACTTTTATTGGAATCAAGCTCTTTTCCGATGCTAGAGTACTTCTCTTGAAATCTTATTCTTTGTAGACATATCAATTTGGCCAGAGGCGATCACAGAGGCGCATGGCTGTACACATGTATACAACAAGGTCATGCCAATCTGCCAAATGCCATCCACTCGGTGTGTCATTAACATAATTTATTCCCGATAGAATCAAATTTAATCAAATTTACTACCAAATGTAATAGCACTAATATTCACTTTTTACAACCGACTTTGTACTCTTTCATAACACCGACTAACTTAGGGACCAGATAAGCTAACATACCTTTCTTATAAACCAATGTGGAAACCAGGAAATTCAACCCATCTCTAGTGCCTTAATTGACAACCTTTATATAACACGTCTCTTAATTATTACTCTCATTGTACTCATTCCCTAAAGAGCACATCATGTTAAATGTCGTTCAATATTTCCTAACTCTTTATCTCACTAAGTTTAAAAATACCAAATTTTAAAACTTAGTTTCCACAATAAGAGTCTCCTTGAACTTAAAATACTACACGTCGTTGTAAACATTATATATATTTTCAACTCTCAAATTGATTAAAATAAATGTTCCCAATACTATACCAAAGTATAGCATTTTCACTAATTCAAGCAATTAGTGTTTTTGACAACTTAATCTTTAATCCATAAACAATTACAATTTCGATATTAATATTCTTGAACGGATATTGATCGTTTTAACGCTCAAATCATAAGTTTACTAACTAGTTGTTATACTAACGGATATAACTTTACAATCATATCAATTATCGAAATGCTACAACTATAATATAAATATGGTCTTAGTTTACATGAACTGAATTTCAGTTTTGAGATGGAAATAATATTGTTACGATAGTATTCCAAGGAACTGTTTAGAGACTAAGAAGAATCATGAACTAGTGTCTGATTCATCTAACTAATTTAGTAAGATATCAACTTCCACATAAATGTTATCATAACACTAAAGTGTCATATTAACTTCATGTTTCAGTCATATCTCATAATTCAACAAATCTCCCCAAACATGAATAAGATATTTAGTTCAACACGTTGAACTAAGATACATTATCCATTAAACACCTATTAATTCACAAAGTACCACATTGTTTTTTAAGCAATGTATTGAGAAAACTTTTCATTTCTCAACTAACTTGAAAACACGTTTCAAGTTATTACACTAAAGTACTGTCTTACTAAAGTGTTAGACTCAAATCCGCTTGAGTCTTTAATTTCATAATTATGACCACCTCATGTGATCATAACCAAGTCTTAATATTGAGTGTTCTAAACTCAATATTCAAGAGATATACTTTGACAAGTCATTTATAATTAATTTTAAAAGACTGTCATAAATACTTTTAAAGTTTAAGATATGAATATCTTAATAAATGAAATGATAAGAAACCTCATATTTTCATACTGAATATTGAACTATACGTTATGGACATTATATCACAATCATCAATCTTCTTGAACTAATCTCACCACTGGATATCTTACTTTTAAGGATATTAAACCAAACTTAAGGAACACCATCAAACCTTGAGATAGAATTAACGATAACCCAAGGAATACAATCAAACATTGAGTCAAGAATAGTTTTATTTTTTTGATATTCCAAAGAACTGAAGATACCTACTTGATAAGTTCTTTGAATGCCCACATTTGCGACCATGATGCAAAGTCAAGAAACCGTCTTTTTGAATAATTGTATTCGGCTCTAAAATGAAATCGTTATTGAAAAACAATACTAACTTCTGATTCTCATCAATACTGACTCTCTGAGGAGTACATGCACTTAAACCTCCAAAGGAAATCCGACTGTTACTGGCTCATCAACATAAGTTATCAAACTTAGCAAGTTTTCTTACTTAGTCGATAAACTAAGTGAAGAATCCCAACTCATACTCTTCTTAACTAAAGAATCACCCTTGTTTAAGAGCTTATCCTCACATTACAAACAATGTTACAAATTCCAAGATTAAAAAATTAATAATGAAAATGTACAAGTGTGCGCCAAACGCCTTCACTATGCAAGTCCTTTATTACTCAGTAAATTAAAAATGTAAACGTATGTTTCCAACATTACTCTTTGTGATAGATCATGCCATCCATCAAAAGCTGCATTAATAGGGATGCAACATTAAATTTGTCTACTGCCAAAATTTATTATTCTATTTCATTCTTTGATCCCACATGAGATAACTTCATAATCAAGTTAGTCAAGTTAACTAACTTGAATACAAAGTGCGCACTTACAACCAACTAAAGTTTCAAGTTAACATGTTCAAATCAGGTGACTTGAATTTTAGTAAACTATTCTACCTCATGTTACTTGTAGCTAGCGTCATCAACAATACTTTGATTACATTGGATCTTCGAACCAATTGCTTAACGTATTCATCATATATAATATCCAACATTCCATTATATTACAAGTTCAACACCATAGTCTGCTTCTAGAGTTACACTCTCGAAACATGCACTATAATGAGAGCTTATTTTACACTTTATATCAAAATGTAGTGTTCCCTCTTATGTTTGAATATGCCCCTTCTCCCAAAGTCAAAGATGCACATTTAACATAAGCCTTTCCCCGTTTAAACACTATTGTCGAACTTGATATTGAATCTTATCCTAAGCCAAAACTCAATGGACATTGTCTGTTTTCAAATCATGTGTTATCTCAAATTCAAACACCTTTAAAAAAAAAATTCAATAATGTGTAGACTTAGGATATCACAAGACACCTCACAAGACTTAGTTTATAAGTTAGAACAAACTAAAATGCCATGTCTTATAAAAGTATATGGTAAAGTAACCAAGACGACCACAAGGTAAATAATCTAGCATACAACTTGGAAGTTGACTTCCAAGTGTTACCTTTGACATTCGAGTCCATAACTACACCTATTTATGAAGTAGGTGTACTCTGAAGAGTTATAAATCTCAAGACCAACTCTCCAAAATTCTAACGTTAACCAAAAGTGATGGAGAATTTAAAACTAATTAAACCCTAAAACACTCTACAACTTTAGGTAGTCTTACTGACCGTAGAGAATAGGCTTCGATACCAATTGTCAGAGTTTTAACCCGAAGGGCCTTGAGTTCTTGTCTTTGACTATGAATTTGATCTTTATTGGGAAGCATTTCCGTGTGTAATGCTACAAATTTGATCTTTGCTAGAGGTAGTCTTAAGTTCAATTCTTATTTGTGGCGGCCTCAAGTTATATCCTTGTTAGGACCTTGTCCAAGGTTGTCGTGAGTTTGATTCCTTAATAAGAGTCTCAAATAAGAATGCACCATCCTTGGTGCTAAGGATTGCCTTTTAAATCTTAATAAGGATCAAACTTGTGATGCCTTGTTTGTGGTTGCAAGTTTGGTCCTTGTTGGGTTGTTAAGTATATGTGATACATTGTTTTCCTCTTGGCACCAAGAGAGTAATGGTGCCATTTTAAGTTTAACGAGTTTATTCTTATTTAAGTTTGTGCAAGAGCTACTTTAAGTTCGATCTTTATTATGGGCAGTCTCGAGTTTGATCCTCATAAAGGATGGCCTTGAAATTCAAGCTACTATTGACATAAGAACATCTAAGATCGAATGGGATCAAACTTGCAACATAAGACATGATGCATCATCATCATTGGCATCGAGGGTGTTCAAGGCATGGTGAGGATCAAATTTAATGCTGGCCATAAGCCTGGACAAAGATGCACCATCTTGGCACAAGGATGTGCTGAGACCCCAACAAGAATTGAACTCAAGACTGCACTTAACTAAGATAACTAGAGTTCGATCCTAACAAAATCAAACTAGCGAAAACTGAGGATGAGATGACACTGTCCTTGGCTTCGAGGATGCGGTGAGGATCGCATTGGCATACACTGTACACTGTACACTATACATATGCTGCCTAACACTTAGATTGTTGGTCTTGTGTCTTTCATTGTGTAATCATGCACTTTCAGATTTTCTGTTTAAAATGAATTTTTCACTATTGCATTTACAGTGTTGAAACAGTGTACTTACGATACGGAAACATTTGCATTTGTTTATCATTTCAAACTTTAGTGGTCTTAGGATATGACTACGTCCACTGCGACACGTGTTATCGATCTCACAATCTCTCGCAGTTCTGAACGAGTGTCACAAGTGAGTATCGTGTGAGCTTGAATGTCCGTACGTTTTTTCCGCCGGCTCGATTGTGCGACAACACAAATACTATGGTCTTACAAAGATTAATCATAAGAATAGCCAAACCTATAGTATATGAACATATCTTATGGATGATCATGAGTCATGGAAGATCAGTCATCACCCATGTAGGTCAATGGGTATGACGCGGCATGTGAAGGAGATGACAGGTGGAGGAATGTGTGCCACCGGCTTCTACAGAAGTACGCCATATACCACATATGTAGAGTGAATCTACCCTACCACATTGAATACAGGGAGCATCTCGAGGAGTGATATAAACGTTAATAGTCATGCATGCTATAGTCTATTTTTATTTATATATGTACATGTTTAACATATACATGCGTCTTATATTAGGCATGAGACATGCAATATGAAGGCTTGATACTGTCTTTTCCTAAGCTATGTACATGAAAGAAAACTTCTAGAAATCTACGTATATACAACAAAAGGGAAAGGAAGCCTAACCGCAAATTACTAGCAATCGGTGTATCGACATAGATGTCTTGCCGCTCATAATTGAAATAATAGAACTAATGGTTACAAAATTATAATTAAAAGAATTCAAGACCACGTGAACATGGAAAGGACGAACGTAAAATAGTTAGCAATAATATACTGTTTGGGATCCACTGTACCCCAATTTAGACAAATGATGAAGCTCCGTTAGCAAGTTGCAGCACCCGCTGTCAATAATAGCGACATGGCTGACCTGAACAACTGGTTAAAACCTTCATTTTCACTAAGACTCATCCTCTGAAACTTGACACTTTCAAATGACGTAGGTAACAGCGGCGTACAGAATCAAAATATCAATTGAATAATTAGGTTTTTAAAAACAAACCACCTATAAAAATGTTTATAATTGTTGAAAGCTCATAACACGTAGCTAGAAAGGATGTTGTTAGCACCTTCAAGGCCTCGTATAAAGCCACTAGAGCTTCTTTCCAGTGTGAAGCAATACACTCTACCGCCCATCCCCTGCTCCCTTCCCGTAAAGGTCCACCCGGATTTCGCATACTTGTCCAAAGTTGCAGATACTTGGGCTCTGAACTCAATGCGGGTTCACGATTCAGCTTCCGTGCAAAATTTGTTCAAATGCGTATACCACTTGCTTACTGCTTCATTGTTCCCGAGGGTATAGGCGAGCCGGAGATGATTGCAAGCTGTAAATATATATGGTCCACCGGGTTCATAGACGATTTGACGAGGAAATCACTACAGTTGATCGTGCTATAGAGTGGAAAGGAATCGTCCTACGAGCTGCTCAAGGAAAGTCTGCACCTGAGGAGCTCCAAATAAGCACCATCAAAGCTTATCAGGACGTCATGATCGAGCTCAAGAGGACGATGCCGAGTTTGTCGTGGAGAAGATTCATGAGAGCCCACTACGCGTGGGCTGATCACTGCGTGGAGCTTGTCAGGAGGAAGCAGTACAAGGACCCTCCTACGGTAGCTAGGTACCTGCGAGACCGGTGCGAGAATCTCCTCATGGAACCGATATATATCCTGGGAGAGTTCTGCATGCGAATTGAGCTGGACGAGGAGTTTCTGTCGCACCCCGAATTCAGAGAGACGCTCTTTACAATGCTGGAGCACGTAGCGATGGTGAACGATACACTGTCTATAAAAGTGGATTTATTGAACGAGCACTACTACACTCTCCCAGGTCTAGTTTTTCTCACTGACCCTGAGGTGTCTGACTTTCAGCAGGCTGTGGACAAAGTCTGCGACATGATTCAAGAGAAAGAGCGGGAGTTCATCAGGCTTCACGAGATTCTCACGTACAAAGCCAAGAAATCGTCGAACAAAGCAAATTTGCTCAAGTACCTCGATGCATTGCCAAATTACATATCTGGGAACCTCTACTGGCATTACCTCAGTGCTCGCTACCACGGTGTCGACAATCCCATGGTAACAGGGAGACCGTTTCAAGGTACAATCGAGATCAAGAGGCACGTACCAGTTGAGACGAACAGACATCCCCTTCTGCTTGACGTGGATAATCTACACAGTGACACTAACGGCTGTAAATTCTGTCAACCGTAATGATTGTGTGTGATTAATGTTTGTTAGTTATAAACGAGGTTGTAAGTTGGCGCCTATAGCTATTGTACTCAGTGAAGAAGACAGCAAACTTGGATTGCGTTTTAATAAACTTGGATTGCATTTAAAAGTTGCGTTTTAATATTCTTGCATGTGTGCCCTTCAATTATCAGAGATATGGCCATTGGCCAGCGAGAATGCACGGGAACATAATACCGGGATGTATGAGCTAACAACCAGTGCGGAATCAGCGGCTCTTATATATGTTTAATATCTAATCCAATGAAACAGACTTGGAAACATTACATCAAGTGATTTCCGAATGAAAGATGCGCATCTTGACATTCATTGTCATTTTTCAATGAAAACAAAGGAATACTAGCGATTATATAAACGTATCCTGTATTAGATTAGAGAGGTTCTACTGTATATATTAATTTATACAAAACTTTACATCATGCCGCCAAATACTGGGGCCTTTGTGAAAGCCTCTGTAACAACAAGTGCAAGGAATCCAAGCATGGCTGTCCTGCCATTCCATCTCTCAGCCATTGCACGGAAGGGACCGAGTGCTCTGCTGTCCGGGCTCTCACCCTTGAACATTGGCACGAGAGAAGCGTACCAGAAGAGTTGAACCACTGCCAGGAAGTTGAAAGCCCCGTGCTACCCTCGGAGTATAGCTGCTCTGCCACTGTTTGCCCAGTCATTCTCTCCACGGCAAACGCCCACACAATTCCCAGCATTGCCTGTGTACACACGTATGGTGAGTATGTATGTTATGTAACAGGAAATGTAAAGCTTACCAAACGGCCGTTGATGGTCTCTGGGCCAGCTCCATCAAATGCCATCAAGCTTGGGAACGATCTGTCTCCAGTCTCTGGTCTCCTTTCGATCTCGGGTCTCGGATACAGGGATCCCGAGGAGGGTACGGCACCGAACACGGACTTCTTCTCGGACTCATTCTCTTCCTGGTTTTTCAGTACGTTTTCCTTGGTGATCTCCTTCTTGGTGCCGTCCAACAGACTGCTAACACCGTCTCCTTTCTCATTAGCGGCCCGCACTACCAGCCTGTTGTTGAACTTGAAGCTGACACGAGAGGGCGCAAGTAACTTGGATTCTGGAACAAGAGAGGATAGTGAAGTGCTTAATGCCATACTACTAGCAATTGCCATGGATACACGGGATTTAATATTAAAAAATGTGGGAACGTTATTCAACTTCCGAATTTCTATTATGTACAATACTTACAAATACTCAAGAAATGTATTTATACGGAGTAGATGCATTAGGTGGCCGTAGTCGGGAGAGACTCGTGGCATACGGTGCTGTAAGAAAGACTTGCAAAGTGTCTCGTGAGTTTTCTATTTTAAGTGGTGTATTGCTATTGGCTCGTTCGTTATGCTAAAAATGTGTGTGTGGAATTGGAACAGCTCAATAGCACTAGTCCACATATATGACTTTAATAAGCCCAAATGTAGTGTGTTATTTTATATTCACATTAAATTAAATATTAAAATTTTAATATATTTCATATAAAAGTTTTTACATGATGCATTTTTTAATTCGTTTGAATTTATGACGTAAAGGTCGCCAGGTGTTAGGTACACCCGTTGGTTTTAATATGTTAAGTACTCGGATTTATTTATATATATTTAAATCTAGATTATAAATCTTTTTTCTTGTGAGCAAATTTTTATTAATTTAAATCCTGAATTATGTGCGATAAAATAGTTAATCAGATTAATTATTTTTACAATGGTAACAATTCTTTGAAATTAACTATAGTAGTTCGTAGTAAGTTAAAATTAACCAAATCAACTGTATTTGATAAGGCTAATCAGTGCGTTTAGGCCACATTTGTACCCCTTTTATATAAACAAATGGGATATTCCTCTGTTTGTTAGGTCTAGATCCGGGTTTCATTTTCATATGTTTGGTGGAAGTCCTAATTAGGGTTCTTCAATTAGAAAATGCGGACGCCAGGTCGGCTCATGTAAGTTCAGAATGTATGTGCAGGATCGGAATGGCACGTCTCCGGACGGATCGGTGTTGGTTCGAGCTGGAAATGGCCCGGAAGACGAGGTTAGGAAGATCGACCTATTTTGAGCTCATGTAAGTGGGAAATGTATGTGCAGGATCGACATGGCGCCTCTGTGGCAAGCAATCCGGACAGATCTGTGCTATCTCGAGCTGGAAATGGTCAAAAGAGTGTTTTTACAGCGATTCACCTGTAGTTGCATATATTTTAGTCCAGTATAGAAATGGCAGTTGTACCAGTCTGTTGGTGTTTAAGTTCTTACTATAGTTACAACGCGGAGATATAAGCAACCTCGACTCGCAAGTGAAGAAGAGAAAGTGGACAATGCCATTCTGCTTGCAGGTGCGAGGTTCAGATAACGGACGGATGGTACCAGCAGCCTGTTGGAAAGCCATCACCAAGGAAGGCGTGTTAAAGCACCAAGAGGAGAATGAGTCTGAGAAGAGGTCTGTCTTCGGTGCAGTTCCTCTTCGGGATCCCTGTACCCGAGGCCTGAGGTTGAAAGAAGGCCAGAGACAGGTGACAGGTCCTTCCCAAGCTTAATGACATTTGACGGAGCCGGCCCAGAAACCATCAACGGACGCTTGGTAAGAAGCTCATAACAACGATATGCCCATTCTTGGCATAACATACTCACGGTGTCTTCGTACTTGGGATTGTGTGGGCATTCGCCATGGAGAGGATGACAGGCCAGACAGTGGCAGAGCAGCTCTACTCTGAGGGCAGCACGGAGCTGTTCAACTTCCTGGCGGTGGTTCAACTGTTCTGGTACGCTTCTCTTGGGGATGTTCAAGGGCGAGAGCCCAGACAGCAGAGCACTTGGTCCGTTCCCAGGTTGGATATTACTGAAGTCCAAAGCATTAGTTATTTGTGTTTGCAAAAATGGTGCTAAGGTGAGTAACTCTCACTGGAAAGTGCATCCCACACACCATCGAAAATCGAAAATTGAAAATTTCTGAAAATGTTTATTTCACAAATCTCCGAGTTCTTTATGTAAAATAGTGCCCTTGTCTATTCCCGTCACACCTATTTTTAAATCCTCTCTCTCTCCTCTTTCCCACTTTACCCATTCATTTTCCATTCTTTCCTTTTTTAGCAATACCTTTTTTGCCATACATAGAGACTTGTCCAATGAATATGATGAGACGTCCTAGGCCAAATGATGCATTGCTAAGGTGCACTTCTGCAGTGTTGAGAAACCCATTTGCCTTGTTCGCATCTAGCTTGTGTACAAAATAACTATTGATATGGTTGTAGAGTATTCATAATGCAGAGAAATAACGAACGAGACACAACAGAAATCAATAACTTCGTATGTTAGGTTCTTTACAAAATAAATCTCTTATTAAGCACTTGTATTCATGGGTGGTTGCAAACCTTATCGACGAGACGACCTTGTGTTGATTCACTGAGTCTTGTGTTAGCTGACCAGTGTATCCTGCCTGTATAATAAAAGACTCTTGTTGAGCAACTGCTGATAGAAACATTGCATCATCCTCATCAGTCTCCAAAATATAGTACATCGTTGCAAGAGATCCATGGGATCCATTGTGAGTTTGTGGAGTGTGGACAAGACCATGTGTCACATGTTACGGTGAGTTTACGGTGCATCCACTGTAGACTCCATTTAAAATTTTTATAAATTTATTTATAAAAGATTATATTCCATATATTTATGATGAATTTATGGGTCACTATTGGGGATGCCCTAATGTTTATTATGTCGCCAACTTTGAATTTCATAGTTACATGGAGTACAATGGAAAATAAATACAACTTTTAACATAATAAGGTGAAAAATAGATAATAATGTGTTAATATACAACTTCTAATGTGTTTGAAAAATCTTTCTTTACCATATTAAGGCATTTAACATTTTAATAATCATGATTTTATTTTATTTTTTAATGAAAGATAAATAAAAGAAAGACCATGTATGAACGTTGTAACTAAATTAGGAATGTTTATACTCTCATTTTTTTTTATAATTAGTAATTTTTATTATTTAATTAGCATTTTTTAATATAAAAAAATAATTTTAAAATAATATAGGTTAAAGAAAGGATATTTTTAAAATGTATAAATAATTAATATGTAAGCATTAATAATTAATATTATTTATATTCTCATTTTATATAGCATTCCCATTTTATTATAACTTTCATATGTATGTCTCTTATGTATTGTGTTCCACTATACTATTAATATTTTTATTAAAAATAAGAATAAATGACTCTAAAAACTATCATTTATTGTAATTAATATAAATGTTATAAAATCGTAACATTTGAAGCTTTACAAAACTTGTTTAAACAAATATAAATATCAGTAAAATGTAATATTTCTCTTAGATGTGATATCCATTATGATTAGTGAGAAAAGTAGTGTTGTTATTTAATTTCAAAGTATAAATCTATATAATCATGAAGTGATTACATTATTAAAGATGTTTTTAACTTAAATATGAGATTTTTAATATATATATAAAATTGCAAATAAGATATATTCATGAATTTGAAAATCAACAAATTACTATGATGAATTTCAATTAATTGGTACATATGTATAATTTTTATTATTTGAATTTGTTATAAATATATAGTGTAATAATTATCAAGAGATCAAGTTATAAAAATTAATAATCTTAATGTTAATTATTTTGAATTAATGAAAGTTGAATAATATTTTTTTATAAATATATATATATTAAATGTAATATGATATGCTTTTTATCTGATGTTTTAATAAGTTGAACGAAGAGTTTCAAATGAATATACATATAACATTTTATTAAAATGTGAAAGATAATTTTTTTTAAAAAATTTAAAATAAATATATATCTTATAAATTTGGTATTACAACTAAGTATTTTGGTGGTTGTTTAAGATTATGAATAATAATATTTTGACTTAAATTAATTTTAAATGTGTAATCATAATTTACACTTAAAAAATATTTAAATATAAACGTTTTTCCAAATAAAGATGACAACTTTCTTATTCATCATATAAAAGATAATAAAAATATCATTAATAATTTAATGAATGGATTTAATTTAAAATTCATGAATTTAAACATTTTCAATATTATATAATTGTTAAATCAATTTAAAATCTTTGCATGTTTTTAAAATTTTTTTTTTCCCTTGTTACTTACAATTCTATATAAGCATTGCAATAATATATTTTTGAACATCTTTTACATTTATAAAATTAATTTTTAAAGTTTTCACAATTGTTTTTTAGTCTCTTTTATTTATTTTTTTTTTTAATAATATTTGGAGTAACGTTCGTTAATGCTGGCAAATATATCATTATTATTATGGCAAATAGTTATAGTGGTTTTAACTATATTATTTATGATAATTTTAATTAATATTATGTCTTGTGAAAAATATTCTCACCACATCAAGTTATGTTTAAACTTGAAATGTAAATACTATTATACAAGTTTGCTTAAGAAAGAAAATATTTAAATTTGAATATTTATTTAGGAATTGCTTTTAAAATAAAATAAGAATGCAAGTGTCATTTATGTCATTCTTTACTTGTTTAAAAATTATAAATTTATTTTGATATCGATTTTATATTATCTTTTTTATTTTGATTTTATAAGTGTCATTTAAAAATTAAAATATAATATATTTTTCATTTAAAATAAGTTGAATGCAACAAATTCAAAATAATTTTCATTTGACATGTACAGAGACTTATTAATTTTGGGTAGTACTAAGAAATTTATATAATATTGTAATACAAATTTAAGTAGACATAATTAATTATAATGATATTAATAAATAAATCATCCACATAAATCACTAAGATGTATTCGCAAATAAATTTAGAATTTAGGTTTATCTTCCTGGTTACATTATATAACATTTTGTTGTTGAATAGCATGAATGTGAAAAACTGAACAAGCATATACACATGTTTAAATTTTGATTTTAAATAGTTATCCCACCGTGATAAATTTTTGACAAATAAAATTAACATTAACTAAGCTGATCATGTTGATTAAAACTGATTGTCACATATTTTGTTACTTGACTAGTGTTAATTTAAATACTAAACTCAAAAACTCACTAGCCCATCAAGTTAATCCTGATTTTACAACCTGCATTAATCTTGTATTTTTGTAGACCTGGACACGGTTGAATTTTTGTCTATGTAGCAGTAAAGCAAAAAAGACTATAAATGTAAGAAGCGACAATGTTCTAGTGCATAAGTGTGTCTATTTTGGTTGATGTTATAATATACGTGTATATTTATAATTCGTGTGTACATACATGTCTACTTATGTAGATTTCATAGTGACACACTTCAAGATGCTCTACACGACCCTCTAGCGCTGCCACATGTGTACCTTCTACTAAGTATATATATACATTTTGTATCCATTCCAAGTGTATAGAAGCAATTCAATAACAGCACCACTTACATAACATTCTCAGTGTACGTACAAGTTGAAAATGGCACTTGTTGCAAGCAATATGACATTGACCACTTCCCTTTCTTCACTCGTTCCCGAGTCGAAGTTCTTTGCCTTTTGTCCTTGTAATGGCAATAAGAAGCTAAACAGATTGGTGGTGCGAGCTTCAGACAACGGACGAGATGGTATTAGCAGGTTATTGGATGGCACCGAGAAGGAGATCGCCAAGGAAGATGTGTTGAGGAACCAAGAGGAAAACGAGTCCGAGAAGAGGTCGGTGTTTGGTGCAGTTCCCTCCTCGGGTTCCCTGTATCCGAGGCCTGAGATTGAAAGGAGACCAGAGACAGGTGACAGATCGTTCCCAAGCTTGATGGCGTTTGATGGAGCTGGCCCAGAGACCATCAATGGACGCTTGGTAAGTTTTTTTATCTCCTCCATAATATGCCCATTGTTGATGTGTGTTATATGTATGTATACTTGTAAACAGGCAATGCTGGGAATTGTTTAGGCATTTGCTGTGGAGAGGATGACTGGGCAAACAGTGGCAGAGCAGCTATACTCCGAGGGTAGCACGGGCTGTTCAACTTCCTGGCAGTGGTTCAACTCTTCTGTACGCATCTCTCGTGCCAATGTTCAAGGGTGAGAGCCCAGACAGCAGAGCACTCGGTCCCTTCCGTGCAATGGCTGAGAGGTGGAACGGGAGAACAGCAATGCTTGGTTCCTTGCACTTGTTGTCACTGAGGCTTTCACAAAGGCCCCAGTGCCTGCAGTTTTAGCTAGCTTCTATATACACCACAAAGTAAACAATGACATATTTTTCTTTGCATTACTATTAGATTTAACATGATACTAATTAAAGAATACTTTTAAAGTTTAACTTATAATTGTCATGGTCAAGGGGTTAATGCATCAAAATTATTAAATCTCTATGAATTGAAGAAGAAAAAAGTAAAATCGTAAACACAATAATGACTCACAACTTATGTTTGAACCGGAATATAAAAAAATAATTCTAACCTCCTTATACAAATATTCTAATTTAAAATATTTCAGTGTAAAACCTTTTGAAAACTCCACCACTCCTTAATACCGTAGATATTCTTATTTATGATTATTTACGTAACGATTGCATAGCACTTGCTGAGTACATGGAATGCATTCAAGAACTACATTATTTGACCGTAAGAATATCATTTGTCTTACAAAAAAAAACACCCTTCGATGTGAACACTGGGGATGTGCAAAACCAGAGGTTCCAATATGTAGAGTGATCCTCGTGAGGTAATAATGAGTTACAAAGAATTTACACACTGAAATCCAACAACAGAAAAATGGTTTTATTAAAATATTCTCGAGATGCAGTTGGTTAGTAGACAATCCCACGTTAAGGTATATTCCACCATATCGAGCATAGGAAAATTTTACACAACTATGTAGGTATTAATTAGAATAAACTCGTTAAAAACATTATGTTTTGCATTTAGTTCGAATTATATATATAAAGTATGATTATTTAAGTAGGCCTATAACACATTTTAATGTACATGTATTGATGTATTAAGCTTTAAAAATCTAATTTGATTTATAACACACTCACACCCATTTAAAGATATTATAAGAATATGTTCTTTTTGTTTTCATTATTCAAGTTGCATATTAAATATGCATAGAATACCAAAACATGCATATATATATATAACAACATATAATCAGTTTAACAATATGTTCACTAATCAATGATGAAGCATATGCGTGTGCGTTACTCCTTAACAACAGTCAAATCTATGGAACATTCCAAGGCTACATATCAGAAAATATTGTTAACACGTTAGTGATACATTTTCATTTGGAACGGACAACAGCAGGCAAACCTCCATCAATCTGCAAAGTAAGGCTCACTTTCTGCCTTGGTACATACCCTTCGGGCAACACAAATGAGAACCTTGGGAGCAGAGACGCCACCACATACTTCATCTGGAGAATAGCCATATCTTTGCCTAAGCACATCCTAGGGCCCGCATGAAACACAGGGAACTTGTACACATTCTCGTTAACAAACTGTCCATCTTCAGCCACCTCTGTGGCCGAAACGCAAGGCAATCGCTTCCCCACAAACACTCCATTCTTCCCATAGCATACGCAAAATAGGTCACCTTTTCACCCTTTCTAACCCTTGTCCCATCCGGTAACACATCGTCCTTCCTGGCCTCCTTGGGATCCATACTAACCGGGGGATACAATCTTAAAGACTCCATTAGAGCACAGTGCAAGTAGTGCATGTCCTTTAGCTTATCGAACGTGATCTTCTCTTTACCTCCGGATGTTATATCGTTTATTTCCGACACAATCTTTTCAGTCGCATCAGGATGAGTCAACACAAGCCAGAAAAACCACGCTAATGCAGCTGAAGACGTATCTCTCCCTGCTAGCAGGAAGCTGACGACTATATCACGAAAAAACACATTTGGAAACTGCCCGTTCTGGATCTTGCACGAGTAAAACTGCTCGATCCCCCACAGGTCCTCCTCAGATACATCTTTTACTTGCATAAACCTGGACAGCAGATCAAAGTGATGATTCTCAGTGGCAACTTGAGCCCTCCTTGCCTCTATGATGGATTCAGCAAACTCATGGACTGCTTGGATAGCTTCATGGAGCTGCCTCTCTGATCCAATGTTGAAGATTTTCTTAACCTTCCAGTGGTGATAAGTATAAAACCTTGCATTAGACAAGCTTGTTGCTTCGTCAAACACTTTCATGAACTTGATCTCTGGGAGGTTTGTGTCTTGCTGCCATGTCCAGTCCAAATGCCAGCTTACATATGTTATCGAATGCAAACCTCATGAAGATGTCTTGCAAGTCGACCACGGTACCACTTAAGAGTGTAGAGTGGGAAGGAGCCGCTCTTGAGTTTCCTGCTCTAATGTCTCCATGAGATAGTCACGAAGGGAT
Source organism: Selaginella tamariscina (assembly GCA_003024785.1). NCBI lineage: Eukaryota > Viridiplantae > Streptophyta > Lycopodiopsida > Selaginellales > Selaginellaceae > Selaginella > Selaginella tamariscina. The sequence continues at coordinate 68,116 of PUQB01000633.1, read as the reverse complement.
CGAGTAGTGAACTCATAACTTGCAATCTTGCGTTGAATCTTCCATAACCGTCGTCTACATTGAAGATGCCACCCCCTAGGAGATCAGCTAAACCATCTTTGAAATACTCACCTTTGGCATATACCTCGAACATTTCTTGATATGTGCTCCACATTTGGTGGGTATGCAGTGTGGGCGTAGCTGTTTCTCCAGGCCTGAAGAGCTTAACTGTGTTATTTGGGGATTTGCGAAGATTGTCGGTTGCCCAGTCGAGGAACCTGTCCTTATTTTGAAGCATATCGAAAAGGCATCCAAAGAAGGGGTAAAGAAATGGGTGCCTGTTGTAGCCATAGATGAAGAAGTGCTTAAACACATAAATAGCTGTGATTGTGGTGATAACTACCGTACAGAGGATAAATGAAGTGTGCTCCATGAGAATTGATACATCCATTCTTTCTAACAGAAATTATTACACTGTTGTACCTTGTGTTGAATTTTGATACCTCAACCAGAGAGAACAAAATGTGGGTACATAGTAATCGGAATATGCTTCAAGCAAAGCAGAATATGCATGGGCACCAGAATATGCCAAATGAATATTTTGTTTGAGTTTGCGATTGACATTAATCATAGTATAAGCAATAAATAACTGGACCCACATGTTTATCAATAGTGTTATGTATATATATATATATATATATATATAGTAAGATTGACAAACTAGTTAGTAGTGGCCATCGCATATCTCTTGATGGAGTTAATGTTCGTGAATATGACCATCTATTTATACAATGAAGACTTGCTGAAAACCGTTGAGCTACCAGCCCCCATGTAGCTCTCTTCCGTATTCTCTTTTTCATCCTCACGCTTGTTGAGAAAATTTATTACTTAAAACATTTCTCTTCTTATATTATAAACATCGTGTACAAAATTATTATATATTTATCTTCAACTTCTTCTTTTCAAGAGGAACACCACCAGTCGGGACATCTCATGTCTTGTAAGGCGAATATTCTTAACACTCCCCCTCAAATTGATATGGCATGATTTATGATTGTTTCCTGATTAACATCTATTCCTACAATGTCACACTGCTGCATGCCACCTCTAACTTCGGACTCCTTGGATGTCTGTAGGATACTGCCGCTTTTGCTCCTATCCATCTGCACTAACCCGCCTTTCCTGCGGGGTCTGCACTGCCTGCATGGCTTTCGTCACCACTGCAGGATTAGTAATGGCTTCGACACCTTTTGCAGTGCCCCATCTCAGAGAATCTATAATGGTCTGCACCAACTCCTGTGGTGCCCCCATTTCCTTTGCTTGCGGGGAGTTACTATGGCTGTGCCGCCTCCTGCAGTGCCTCAATCTCCACCATTACATGCGGAGATCTTTACTAGGTTGTGCCACCTACCTAGCCAACTACTAAAAGGAATATCCTATATCACTCCCACTTGAGCACAAGCATGCTCGCTCTTAGGAAAAATCTTGCTAACGCCAAGTGTCTTGACGTGCCGTTGAAACGGTGTGAGCTGGAGAGCCTTAGTAAAGATATCTGCGGCTTGGTCCTCTGTGCGGCAGTGTACTAGCTCAAGAACATTTTGGATGACTTGATCTTGAATAAAATGAAAGTGCACTTGGATGTGTTTGGTCCTCCCGTGATACCGAGCATTCTTTGTGAGAGCAATCGCATCGAGATTGTCACAATAAACCATTGTTGCTTCAGTTTGAGGATAACCAAGTCCATCCAAAAGTTGGCGAAGCCAGCTGCACTCCTTTGCTGCTTGTGTTGCTGCTACATATTCCACTTCAGTTGAAGAGAGCGCAATAATTGTCTGCCATTTACTGCACCATGTGACAACACCACTTCCAAGAGTGAATATGTAGCCAGAGGTAGACTTCCTCTGATCAACTTCGCCTGCAAAATCTGCATCGGTGAAAGCGAATAAGCGCATCCTTATTGCAAAGAACTTTGCTGTAAGTGAGAGCAAAATTCTGCGTTCCCTTGAGGTAGCGAAAAATTCATTTCACAACAAGCCAGTGGACATGTCCTAGAGTCTCAAGAAACTGAGAGACCTGTCCCATTGCAAATGCTAAGTCTACACGTGTGCACACCATTAAGTAGACGAGACTGCCAACCATCTGCCTGTATGGGATCCAGCTCATTTGTTGTTGTTCTTTTAGTGTTTGTGGAGCCTGGTCCTTACTAAGGTGAGAACCAGCTTCCATTGGTGTCGCTGCTAAGTTGATCTCTGCAAGGCCAAACTTCTGGAGAATTTCTTTTGTATATTTGCACTACGACAACTGAATGGTGCCAAACTTTCTGTCTCGAAGAATCTCTATGCCTAGGCAAAAATGAGTAGGTCCAAGGTCCACCATCTTGAAACGTGCTTGTAACTCGTGCTTGAGCTCCTGTAGCACCTTTCTCGTGGGACCAAAGAGAAGACAATCATCAACATAAAGAGCAATGTAAATGCAAATCAAACCTGACTTGCGTAAATAGATGTTTGTGTATGTTGAGGTGCTCACAAAGCCAATGGAGAGAAGATAGCTATTCATTTTCTCGTACCATTGCCGTGGAGATTGCTTGAGTCCATAGAGTGCCTTGCGAAGTTTACAAACTTTGCGTTTTTTTCCTTGGACCAAAAATCCCTCGGGTTGCATGACAAAAATATCTTCGTTTAAGTCATTGTTTAAGAATGGTGTCGTGACATCAAGCTGCTCCACTTCAAGATTTTGTTGCACTGCAATATTGAGGAGGAGCCTAATCGACGCCATCTTCACGACCGAAGAAAAAGTCTCATTATAGTCTAGGCCTTCTACTTGAGAATAGCCTTTGGCGATTAATCTGGACTTGTACTTGATGTTGCCATCCAAGACAGTCTTGAGCCAAAAAATCCACTTTGTCTTGATTGGTTTTCTACCTGGAGGAAGATCTACAAGCTCTTCTCTAAGGAGATGAGTATTCTGAGTTTGCTGCTTCACGCCATCGCTCTTGTTTAGAACTGGAGAGAGCTTCTCGTAAATTCTTGGGGACTAGAATATCACGGCCTTGTGAAAAAAGCAGTTGTAATACTGGATCTGGAAGCTCAAGTGTTGTTTGCTGCAATTCTGGAGGATCAGTAGAGAAATAATATGCATTAGAATCACTTGGATTAGCCTGAGTATGTTGAGCTTGTTGTGAAGCTCATTGTGCAGCTTGAAGGTCAAGCCTCTCTTGGAATTGCGCTCCAGCTTTTGTAAGCGTAGGCACTCTGGTGGATCTGTGAAGAATGGGGGAAGCCTGGGCACTCCACCCAAGCTTGACTCACTACCTATAGGTGGAGATGATCCTTTTAGGCCAAGAAGATCACTCCCACCAAGGTCTTACACTCTTGGAGCTGGAACTACTGCAACACTCGTGCTTGGAGCCGCATGAAGCTCTATGCTGTAGACACGTTTCCATGTCCATCTGGTACTTGAAGTGTTTTAACCCTAGGGCTAAAATCGTCTTCTTCCTCACTTGTAACCACCACAAATCGATGACACTCAATTGGAGGGTCGATTGCTACAGGAAGATTGCAAGTGGAATAAGTCCGAGACTCTTCAAAGATCACATCCCAGATGTGAAAGATCTTTGAGTTGGACAAACTGAAGAGCTTATATGCCTTCATTTGATCGCTATATCCAAGCAAGATAGCTTTGATGCTTGAGTTTCCAATCTTGTCATGATGCTTCTTTGGAAGAAATGCATATGCAACACATCCGAAGATCCTCAAGTGACTGAGATCTGGTTTCTTGATGTACCATCGCTCATATGGTGTTTGGTTGGAGACAGCTGAAGTAAACTGGCGGTTTCTTAGATACGTTGCTGCTGCTACAACATCGCACCAAAAACTTTTTGGCAAACCAGCATCTCAAAGAAGTGAGCGGGCAGCTTCTTGGAGTGTCCTGTTTGCTCTCTCAATCCCGTTTTGTTGCTGGGCGTCTGGGACTGAGTTGATGAACTGCTTGGAGGTGTATTCTCCACCACCGTCACTGCAAAACTTCTTAAGTTTCTTACCTGTTTGAAGCTCTTCTCGAGTCTTGAACTTGATGAACTCTTCGATCACCTCAGACTTTCTAGCAAGAAATTTGATAGCAATCATGCATGAGTAATCGTCCACAAAAGTGACAAAGTAATGCTTTCTAGCAAGAAATTTGATAGCAATCATGCGTGAGTAATCGTCCACAAAAGTGACAAAGTAATGCTTTCTAACAAGAAATTTGACAGCAAAAGTGACAAAGTAATGCTTTCTAACAAGAAATTTGATAGCAATCATGCGTGAGTAATCGTCCACAAAAGTGACAAAGTAATGCTTTCTAGCAAGAAATTTGACAGCAATCATGCGTGAGTAATCGTCCACAAAAGTGACAAAGTAATGCTTTCTAGCAAGAAATTTGACAGCAATCATGCGTGATTTCGTCCACAAAAGTAACGCTTATTGTTATAAGGATCATAAATTATTTTTACCTTTTACAAGACTTGAACCCGAGACCTTTCTATTAACACACATATGTATTAGCCAACTTGTCCATATGAAGGAATGTTAAAAGTTTATTCATGGGGCTAAATACAAGTATATATCAAAACATCCCAAGGGATTTCATATAAACCTACTCTTATTCCCATCCCCCTAAAACCCAAGCATCGCTAAGTGTCCAAAGAACAAAGTGATCGATTCAAACCTTTATGAGTCTAGTCTCTCGCCCGGATACTTTCTCGAGCTTCAATCTCCATACCACAGCTCACAAGCACACACCAAAGCAAAAAGCAAACACAAACAAACGAGGCCAAACCAATCTTTAGTAGATGCCCAAAGTACACTATAGCATACCACATACACATCCACCAAGATCAGAAATCAAATGCCCAAGGATATTCCCAACACGCATCAGAATGACCACTTATTGCAAACACACCAAACCTCTTCGTAAACAAGGACCTCGTTGCAGTTGCCCTCTTAGAAGATACCCATTAAACCTTAGAGCAATCCTCCGCAAATTGTATAGCAAATGCCCATTAAAGAGGAATAACACAATACCAGAATAACCATACTCGTTTCCAAGCATGGGAGCCTCACGCTCGGGGTGTGCTAGGCTCAACGCACACGCTGACAGCCATAAATGGTGGCCCTTACCACCTCAAACATGGGGCCGCACTTCCACTAGTAGCTCAAATCCCGGGAAGTCGACTAAAAAAGATGTCACTACTGCAAACAGCAAAAGGCAATGAAGCACGAAACGCAAATGTCTGAACCAGCAAAGTGTATAACTCCTTCTAAACACCCAACCAACAACACGTATTTAGGGTCTTCAGTCTCTGACCATTCAGCACAGGCCCGTAGGCGCCTAACCCAAGCAGTGAGCCAATCAAGTGCATACGAATTTGCCACACAGCTTTGCCCATTCACCGCAAGTGCCACAAGGAACAACCAACGTCGCAAGGAACACAACCATCAACATACACATACGCAAGTGCCTGAACCAACAAAATGCATCACTTCTTCGAGGCAAACCACTCAAACACCCAACTAGTAACATGTCACTCGGGGTCTTTAGTCCCCTGACCTTTTAGCACATGCCCGTAGGCGATGCCTAACCCAAGCAACGAGCCAATCAAATGCACATGATGTTACCACGAAGTCGCCACAAATGTCACCCATTCATTGCCACTAGAAACAACCACCATCACAAGGAACATATTTGCACTACACAAACATCCACATACACATCAACTAACCATGAAGCTTCTTCAACAAACAATTACCATTGCCCCACATGCAAGACTAGAACAAGAGCAAACGCCACCAAATCGCCATGTCTAGCCAAAAAGACCACCACTGAACCATGGTAATACTCACAGATAGCTATGGCTGACGAGACCATGTTGAAATCTGCATCATCATATATACCATTACAGTTGATGACTTGCCCAAACTCCGGTTACCATGGCAACAAGGGAGTCAGCAATATCGCTTTTAAACAAGACATTAGCCAATTTGATTTCGCAGCTCATACATGACAATCTAAGCTTGTTATGCATGGTAAGACCATGCTCCAGACCCATAGCAACAACATCTACTCACATGACTTCATCAAAGTTGCCACATGGTTTTACCCCTTTTGAACAAATGCAGCAAAACCTAGAATTGCACACATGCCATCCGAGACTCCAAATTTTTGCCAAAACTTAAGGAGAGGCATAAGAGCTCACACCTCACTATCTATTTCCTCAATTTCACAAAAAAACCGAGCAATGAAGGTACATGTGCATCAAACCCTAGAGTGAACCCTAAAATTGCACACATACCCTTCAAAACTCTAAATCTCTGCTCCAAAAACTTGAGGAGAGATATAAGAGACCACATCTTCACTACCATCTCCTCAATTTCATCAAAAACCTGAGAAATCAAGGCGCACATGCATCAAACCTTAAAACTCACACACAGCCGAAATCCATAACAAAACACGAAATTGAAGCTCCAAAAGTCCGGAGTAATCTTTAGAGATTGTCCCTTAGTAGCTCATTTCCTCAGATCTGAGTGATTTCGCGCGATTGAAGCATTCCAAACCTTAAACCCTTGCAGGCTTAAAAACATCAAAAACTCTTTCGAATCGAATCGAAGGCGCCATAAAGGCCACTCCATGCAAGCAACAAACATTCCACCTCCCCATTGCCAAGGCGCTAAGCACCAAGGCAATTGTCCATATAATCCTAAATGCTGAATTACACTATCAACATCAAAGCATATATTCATACGCATGTTTTAGACCAGTTGTAGACCACACATTTCAGACTAGTTGTGGACCACACAATCCTCAGGACCTCAGATATATAAACAGGGTTCCAGTTCTAGGTTTCTCATAATCGTTCAACATCAGTTTTCGGCCTTGTGTTTCATTTTGGTCTAACGTTTGGTGAGTCTTACATCATCTTCAATTCAGCCATCTCTTGTTTGTCAGCCATAAATTGTGAAACCTTTAGAACAAGGGCAGAACCTTTGAGTTGAAAGAAGGAGATTGTGTTCAAGAGAGAAATGAACCCTTTGCACAAGGTCGTGACAGTTTGAATGATTCTCAAGTAGTGATAAGCTTCTGCCCCGCTTGTCATCGATCCCATTTTCTTTTTCTTTCTTCTTTCTTTTTTTCTTTCTTCGATTCTTCTTCGACTCATCATGTCTGAGCATGCTCTTCATGAGCAAGTTGCTGCCTCCAGCAACAGATCGAACAACTATACCTGGAGAATAATCAGCTCCAATAACGTGCGAATTCTCCAGAGCCGAAGATCAACATGCCCGAAAAGTTCGATGGTACCTGATCAAAGTTCTGAGATTTTCTTAATCAAGTTCGTCTGCGGATCATGATGTAACCAAGGCGCTACAGCACAGAACCTATTAAGGTCGATTGATCAGGTCGCTGCTTTCCGGTTTTGCTCTTTCGTGCTTCTCAACCTTGCTAAAGAATAATGATCCGATCCTTGGGAATTTTGAGGAGTTTGTGGAACGGTTCACACGATGTTCAGTGACGTGGATCGTGAGAGTGCTGCCATCACCAAACTCTGCCATCTTCACCAAGGGGGTATGTCGATAGCAGAGTATGCGTCGAAGTTTCAACTCCTTGCTTGTGATGTCACCTGGGGAGATCGTGCTCTCAAGGAGGTTTTCCGATCAGGGTTGTAGGACGAGATCAAAGACATGTTGCTGAATTTTGCTGTTTTGAAAACCCTCACCAGCATGATAGAGTTGGCAATCCGTTGTGACAATTGATTGATCGAGCGGAAACAAGAACATTGGCATCCTTCTTTCTTCTCGGTGCCGTCTTCTTCCATTTCTCCAGTCCCTGTTTCTTCATCTGCTGATCCATCATCTTCCTCCAATAGAAACCATCCCCAATGGAATTAGGGTGATCACGTTGAGGCAAGCTTTTGCCAACCGAACGCCAGAAGCGGATTCAGTACAAGCTTTGTTTGTACTGTGGGGACCCGTACCACAAGTTGGAGAATTGTCATCGACGTCCAAAACAAGCTCGTGAAGTGGCCCTTGCTATGCTGCCGGGAAACGAGAAGATCCAGCCCAAATAGGAGCCGTCCGGCTAGATTGCCTGTGGAACAACTCATGTTCCTCAAGGCTCTTCACTCATAACATCTTCCCTTCCTCATCTTGGATCCATTCCATCCACGAAGGTGTGCAAGCCGTTCCATGTTCGGTGCAGCTGAAGACGCCAGAGGTGGAGTTCTTGGTAAAGCTTTGGTGATAGCGGAGCGAACGCAAATTTCATCGACAAGAATTTTGCTGTCAAGCACGGGATCCGTCTACATCCTTTGAAGACTCCTGGTTCTGTACGGGTCGTTGATGGACGAGATATCAAATCTGGAGGTAATAAATGACACGGAGTTCGTTGAGGTCGTTGCTTGCGTGCTGTGTGCAACATCTCCTTCAGTGTTGTTTCTATTCCAGACTCTACGATTATCCTTGGTTTGCCATGGATCGAGTTGGTGGATCCTGGTTGGAGAGAACGTTTCATGAACAGTTTCCCAGCTGTTTCAACTCCAGCCACACTTTTGATTCCGATCCTGTTCCAGTTCCTCCTCCACTTCAAGTCTCATATCACCTTGAAGCAGTTCAAGAAAGATAGCCGACATGACCCACATCCGTGTTTCGCGATCAAAGTCTATCCCTGCTCTGCTAAGGATGTTTCTGTTCCTTCCTCTGCCTTACCAAAGCAGTATCTGATTTGCAGACGTCTTCGACAAAAAGAAAGCTTTGCCTTGCCACCGCACCGTGAGTACGACTGTCCTATCGATCTCGTTGAGGGTAAGCAGCCGTCCTCCGGTCCCATTTACGGTCTCTCACCAACAGAGTTGGAGACATTGAAAATACATTGAGGAGAATCTTGTCACCGGATTTATTCCGTCATTCGCGATCACCGGCTGGTGCTCCAGTATTCTTTGTTTCCAAGAAGGATGGAAGTCTCCGGCTCGTGGTGGACTACCGAGATCTGAATAAGGTCACCATTCCAAACAAGTATCCTCTCCCGCTCGTCTCCGACATGCTAACGTCTTTCTGGTGCCGGTACTTCACAAAGATCGATTTAAGAGGAGCGTACAATCTCATCCGAATTCGAGAAGGGGACGAGTGGAAAACATTCCGTACACGCTACGGACATTTGATACGTAGTAATGCCGTTGGCCTGACAAATGCACCTGCTGTTTCCAGCACATGGCTAACGATATTTTCGGGACTTCTTGGATTTGTTTGTCATCATGTGCCACTGATATTTTTCAAGACCCGAGAAGAACACGAATGGCATGTCATACATGCGAAGCCGAGGCCACTAGAACACACGTTGTACCAGCTCGATCGTATTCCTAATGCCAAAATGTCCCGCAGCTGTGTTGTCATGGCAATGTTAGACAGCTCATAACCTCAGTTCTCCGTCCGGAACATAGATTTGGATATGGTGGTACAGCAACCCATTATGAAGATAGAAAGCAGCATAATCTCGTAGTTGTGACCCTGAAGACAATGGCTGAACTCGTTGAACATGTGCAAGGACATCACGAGCAAACTCGTCTTGAGGAAGACTTTCTCGGATTAGATCTAAAAACGAAGTGTCAAATGGAGTAAAAGAACGAGAAAGCGTGTTCACCAACAACTGGTCGGAGCTCAAGATGACTTGTTCTTGTTGATTAAATGAGATTTCACATGGTACTGGAGCTAGGTAACTGCGACGAGATAAAGCATTTGCTTTGTCATTTAGACGACCGGGATAATGAATAATCACGTATCGAAACCGAGACAAAGCGCACCTGACGCTAATTGAGAACTTGTGTTGTTGCCCAATACTGGAGGTTCTTGTGATTACAATACACCTTAACCACATGTAGGGAACCTTCAAGGAATCTATGCCACTCCTCAAAGGCATCGACGATTGCTAACAGCTCCTTATTGTAGACATCGTAGTTGATCTTAGGTGCAATGAACTTGCGGGAATGAAAAGCAATGGGATGGAGAAGATGATCTGGACCTTCTTAGGACAACACTCCACCAATAGCGAAGTCAGAGGCATCAGCTTCCACAAAATATGGCTTCGCATGGTCAGGATGAATAAGAACAGGTGCCGAGGTGAACGCCTTCTTTAGGAACTCGAATGCCTCCTTAGCCTTAAAGGACTAAACAAATGGAACATCCTTGCCAGTCAACTTCGTCAATGGTAATGCAATATTGGAGAAATCCCGAACGAAACGTCGATAGAAGTTCGCAAACCCGAGGAAACATCGAATGTCACGAACATTTGATGGTCTCTCCCACTCCAATATAGTCCGGACTTTTGTAAGATTCATGTGAACACCTTCAACTAAAATGATGTACCCTAGGAACTCGACAGACTGCTGACTGAAAGAGCACTTCTCTAACTTGGTAAATAGGTGGTGCTTTCGAAGCTTCTCCAAGACTAACCGTACTGAAAAATTTGTGCGATCCTGTGACACGTGCCAGAGTACAAAGCTTCCTTGTCATTGACCGATTGGACTACTACAACCTCTTCCTATTGCTCAGCAGCCATGGTTCTCCATCACCATAGATTTCCTCATTGATTTACTGCCTTCTAGAGGGTTTGATGCTATCCTAGTCATTGTTGATCGGTTATCTAAGATGGCGCACTTTGTTCCTTGTAATAAGACATGTTCGGGTCCTGATGCTGCAGATCTGGTGTACCGGGAGGTGTTCCATCTTCATGGTCTTTTTGATAAACTTGTCATTGATCGAGGTCCCCAGTTCATTTCGGCATTCTGGCCGAGATTTCTATATCGGCTACGTATCACCGGAAAGCTATCTACTGCACATCATCCTGAAACAGATGGTCAAACAAAGTGCATGATTCAGACTCTAGAACAATATCTCCGGTGTTTCATTTCTCATTGGGAAGCTGTCTATTGCACATCAGACTCTAGAACAATATCTTCAGTGTTTCATTTTTCATCGAGAGTGCATGATTCAGACTCTAGAACAATATCTCCGGTGTTTCATTTCTCATCGGGAAGCTGTCTATTGCACATCAGACTCTAGAACAATATCTTTAGTGTTTCATTTTTCATCGAGAGTGCATGATTCAGACTCTAGAACAATATCTCCGGTGTTTCATTTCTCATCAGGAAGCTGTCTATTGCACATCAGACTCTAGAACAATATCTTCGGTGTTTCATTTTTCATCGGGAAGCTGTCTACTGCACATCATCCTGAAACAGATGGCCAAATGGAGCGCATGATTCAGACTCTGGAACAATATCTCCGGTGTTTCATTTCTCATCTGTAAGATGATTGGGTCAATCTTCCTCCGGTGTTTCATTTTCTCATCTGCAAAACCTGGTCCAGTGACGATTGGACTGTTGCTCATCTTGTTCATCCTCATGATCTTATTGCTGAATTCCATCATCGATATCCTGCAAAACCTGATCCAATACTCGTCATGAAGAGGGAATAGTGTAAGGATCATGAGTTATTTTTTGCCTTTCACAGGACTTGAGCCCAAGACCTTTCCGCTATATGATTGGATGCTGAATTACACCATTAACAGCAAGGCATATATTCATACGCATGTTCCAGACCAGTTGTGGACCACACATTCCAGACCAGTTGTGGACCACACAATCCTCAGGACCTGAAATATATAACAGGGTTTCAGTTCCAGGTTTTTTAAAATCATTCAACACCAGTCTTCGACCTTGTGTTTTATTTTGTATTCATTTCTCTTTTGAATACAATCTCCTCCTTTTAGTTCAAAGGTTTCGCCCTTTGCACAAGGTCGTGACAATCGTTCTGAATTGCACGGGCATCGTGCAAACATCAAAGTGGACCAGTTTTAAGATTTCCGTAGCTCTCGTGGCAGCACTAGACTTAAATGGGAATCTGTGTTGCTTTGCTAGCACACACGATTCACAAAACTTCAGCGACTGTGAGATAATGTGAAGCCCCATCAACCATTTGTTTGCTTGCAAGTCTTTTAATATCCTGAAGGTTTGTGTGTCTCAGTCGACGATGCCATGTCTGGAGATCCACTGGAGACTGGGGACCTGCAAACATTAGCTGTTGTCGAGGCTGTTCTGGGTACTCCACCACTGCATTAAGTCTATACAAGCCAGCATATCGTCTTCCACTTGCTCATGATTAAGCACTGTGATTTGTTGAAGATAAGACTCATATTGCGGTCTGCAACCTTGCCAACAGAGAAGAGAGTCTTCTTGACACCAGGAACAAAAATATACCCCATTGACAACCACAACATGTCCAGAGGCAAGACGAACTTTGATGGTTTCGACTCCAAATACATTGTGTGAGTAGTCGTCACCCAAGAAAATTCTCTTGTCGTCTGGAAGTGGCTCTAACTGGCTGAAAAATTCTCGAATACGTGTCATGTGTTGGTTAGCTCCATTGTCCAACCACACAACTTCTTTTTGATATGGAAGACCAAACTCATAATCCCTAGTAGCGTGAGCCTTGAAGTCAATGCTGGAAGCCATGAAGAGACTACCATTGCTTATAGCATCATCCTCAGCTCGTGCAAAATTAGCAACCTGCTTTCCTTTTTGAATTTCCTTGGCTCGCTTGGCAACTTTGTCTAGATAGTCACAAGCGAAATGTCTTGGTTTCTTGCAAGTTTTGCAAAGTCCATTGTTCTTCTGCTTCTTGATCTTTTTCTTATATGGTTGACCAATGCTATTGCTACCCTTGGTGGTTCTGTCTTGGCGTGGCCAAGTCTGTCCCAGACAGATGCCTTGTTCTTGGCAGCAAACATGGCCAAATTAGGAGTTGGATCCAATCTGGGTCGTTCCCAATAAGGTCTCCAAGGCAAGCATCTCATTGACGACTTCATCAAATGTCTTTGTGGCAACATGACCACACGCAGCGAGCTTGAATACATCAAAAATGCCCTTCAAGAACACTACTATAATGTCACTGTCTTCAACCTTTGTTTGTGTATGGAGAGCCTCAATTTGCTTGACAATGCTCTTAAGCCGACTTGCAAAATCTTGAATCTTTTGTCCTTGCCTTTGAGCATGCCACTAAACTTTGTCTTCATCTTGATTAAGTTTGTCTTGGTTGTCTTACTAAGAACTAGCTTCAAGGCTTCCCAATTCTGTTCTGAGGTTTTACTAGTATCAAGATGACATCAATAGATTTTTCCCATAGCGCTTCCAAGAATGTCGAGTGCACGAGTGTCCAACTTGATCCACTCCTTGACCGCATCCAGGTTCTGTGCTGCCGCCTTTATTGATTCCAAACGATCCCCCACAAAAAAAAGAATTCCATTTGTGACTTTCCATCCGTGGAAGTCCTTCCCATCAAAGAGCATCTCATTTAGAAGCCATACCCAATAAATTACTGCCCAAGAAATTACCACTCTGATACCATGTTGAGAAAATATTTATTACTTAAAACATTTCTCTTCTATGTACAAAGTTATTATACATGAATAAGTCTAAAGGACACCACCAGTGGGGACATCTCATGTCATGTAAGGCGAATATTCTTAACAACGCTCATGTTCTTTCACGGCCGCAGCCCACTCTCCAGTCGGAACTTGCTCCTTAGTTCCTTTTCTTATTCTAAGTTCAAAGGCTAATCAAGAATGTAAGACTCTGAAGTTTTAAAACTTAGTTTAGAATGCCTCTTCATCCTTGCCCTTGATGTGGATGACATCTTCCATGTTGTTCTTCAGCTTTCCTCTTTGCTCTTTTTTTGCTTGTTTCTTGCATCTTGTTTTGCCATATGCCACAAAACAAAATTTTTATTGTTATACATTTTACAATATAATGATCCACATTCATGTTTTAACCATAGACATAGAACACATGCAATCTAATTGACTTGAAATCAAATTTACCTCAACATTTTCATTTCCCAAGCATGTGCACGCTGTTCACATTCTGCTTCCTTTTGGTCACCAAGTTATTTCATTTTATCATAAGCTATCTGCCATTTCTTCAACTTGGTTCCATTAGAATAAGACTCATATTTCTTTTAGATTGTAACTTTACTATCATTGTGTAATTTCTTAAGTATGTCCATGCTTGGAGTTTGTTTTTAAGACTTTGGACGTGTATAATATTTTTTAAATGTAAAAGATATTCTATACTACCAATGTATTAGTAATATATAATATATATATAAATAAGAGACCCACGGAAAAGATAAATTTTCGCAAGAACACATTTACAAATATATATGAGTGTGCTCTTGTTTAAAATAATAAGACCAAAATATATATTAATAATAATTTGATATCCTAAGATACACACACTGACCATATGACTATATACACATATGTATGTGCACATGTACATAGGTTTTTATTGCATGTATATGTATAATATTTTTAAATATAAAATTAATACTAGTATTATGTTATAATATTTAATAATATATTATATCTATATTATTCAAATCACATGTGAAGTACAGAGCTTTTAAAGAGCTTCTTTAAATTTGTTTCAAACTTAAAGTTAATTTAAAAAGAAAGTTAAAATGCATTAGTAATATAATATGTTAAAGTGACCAAACTTAAATACTAGTGATATAATATATTTGTGTACATTTATAATTATCATTTGAATTTTTAATATGAATATATAAGTGTATAGTTTCTTACACGGACAACGTGTGTAATATTTTTAAATATAAAAGTTATTCTATATTATATTATGCAATATATATCAATAGACCGACGAAGAGGTAAATTTTCACAAGAGCACGGGTTTAGGGTTTAGGGTACAAGTACATGAATAACCAAGAGCTTAACCATATTCACAAGAGAATATCCTCTTTTTTGTAAGCATAACATTTTTTGACATGTTGAATACTATATAACACACACTTCTAACCATGATTATCACAATTCCATTGGTATTAAAAGAGTGTGTCTAATGTGCACACTAAAGTACGCATCCGTGTAACCACATTAATGTGTTCCTACATGCATATGTATAATTGTTTACAGTTTGAATTTATTGACAAGACTTGTGATTTTTACATAAAAATCAAACTCCACACGGAGATATTCATCTTGTAAGCAGAACATAACTTCGAATATTTTAGATAATAAATCAATTGCACACCAAGATTATTCATTTTGTAAATAGAACATAACCTTGAATATTTTCGGACAATAAATCAATTGTACACCAAGATATTTGTCTTGTAAGAAAAACATAAGAGGTTATGATGGATGCACCCTGACGCTCTTTATTATATTAATGAAATTGGTCAACCATCCTTGGCACCAAAAATGATGAATACAAATGTATTTAGTTGAATTTTTTCTTTTATAAACTGATCCCTCATCCTCAATACTGAGAACAGGGGATGCAAAAATTTGTTAGATGAATGCTACCTTCTTTAAAAGGTTTATGAATCCTTGGCACTGAGGATTAATCATCCATATGTTGAAATACAATAAAAAAAGGCAGTCTTGAGTTCCCATTTCTGTGAGTTTAATCCCGTTTGAGACCTTGCCTTCCTTGAAAAGTTTATGAATCCTTGGCACCAAGGATCCATCATCCATATGTTGAGAGATAATAAAAAGGGACAACCTTGAGTTCATGTCCTTGGTTGTGAGTTTAATCTTTGTTGGGGTCTTAGAAGGGAAGCATCCTTGTGTCCACAAATTTGATCTTTGCTAGGGTAAAGCTTAAGTTCAATCCCCACTTGGGCGGTCTCAAGTTATATCCTTGTTAGGACCTTATCCATGGCTGTTGTGAGTTTGACCCTTAATGAGAGTCTCGAACAAGGATGCACCATCCTTGGCCCTTTGAGACCCTAACGAGGATTGAACTCACAATGCCTTGTTCAAAGATCCTCATTGGCCCTCATGCACCGGGATACATTGTACGAGGATGGTGCCATCTCATCTGAGGCACAAGTTTGATCCTCGCTTGGGGTGGTGTGTGAAATCTATACACAATGCAATTCTCTGCCGAGGACATGTACATGACATAGAAACATTCATCACACATCTAAATAACAACGGTGATAATATTTTGAACAATAAATCAAATTGCACACCAAGATATTCATCTTGTAAGAAAAACATAAGAGGTTATGATGGATACACACATGTGAAACCCTTTATTATCTTAATAAAACCACTCGATCATCCTTGGCATTAAGGATATTGGATGCAAATGTATTTATTTGAATTTTCTCTTTTAGAAATTGATCCCCATCCTCAATACCAATGACAACATTTGTTAGATGATTATTGCTTTCTTTAAAAGGTTTATGAATCCCTGACACTGAGAATCCATCATCCATATGTTGAAAGATAATAAAAAGGGGCAACCTTGAGTTCTCGTCCTCGGTTGTGAGTTTGATCCCATTTGAGACCATGCCTTCCTTAAAAGGTTTACAAATCCTTGGCCGAGGATCCATCATCCATATGTTGAAAGATAAGGTGGCTTTGAGTTCTTGTCCTCAACTATGAGTTGATCCTTACTGGGAAATATTTCTATGTCTAAGGCTACAAATTTGATCTTTGCTAGGGGTAGCCTTAAGTTCAATCCCTGCTTGGGGAGGCCTCAAGAAACTGTCGTGAGTTTAATTTCTTAATGAGAGTCTCGAACAAGAATGCACCATTCTTGGTGCCAAGGATCGCCTTTGAAGCCCTAATGAGGATCAAACTTGTGATGCCTTGTTTGAGGTTGCAAGTTTGATCCTTGTTGGGTTGTCAGGCATAGGTTATACATCGTCCTCCTTAGCACCAATAGGATGGTGCCATCTTCTGAGGTACAAGTTTGATGAGTGGCCTTGAGTTTGATCCTTGTTTAGGGTTCGACTTTAAGTTCAATCCTTATTATGGGTAGTCTCGAGTTTGATCCTCACCAAGGGCGACCTTGAGTTCGATCCTCACCAACAACGGCCTTGAGTTTGATCCGGCCTTGAGTTTGATCCGATTGAATTCGATCCTTGCCAAGGATTTGATCCTTGTAAGGTAGCCTCGAGTTTGATCCTTACCAAGGATAGCCTTAGCTTTATCTTCACTAAGGACAGCCTCAAGTTTAAGGCTCACCAAGGACAACCTCAAATTTAATCATAGCTTGAAATGCTCCGTCCTTGGCAATGTGGACAGAGCACCCCTATTCAAGGCCACGAGTTTGACTTGAGTTAGGGCCTTGGACATCCTAGCACTGGGAAGATAAATCTAACATTTAATAAAAAAAAACTTAATATAAATTATGTAATTAGGGTTTGAAATAAAGTTTATTAATACTATATGAAATATATTTTTTCATTGAACTTTCACTTATGAAGTGAAATTTGTTTTTCTTATATGAATGCTATACTTAAAAACTTATTAATTCTGAGTAAAGTTTACTCAATTTATATGAAATATAATTTTTTATTTAAATTTTCACTTTTGAAGTAAAAATTATTTTTCCTTTCTTAACACTATACCTAAAAACTTTGCACAAAAATTAGTGTTGTTATTATGAATATTATACTTAAAAAGTTTTAATGTTGTTATTATTAAAACATGATGAATCTCAAGTTAAACCTTAATGAACATTATAAGTAAAATGGGAATGATACATGAAAATGGAAATATTAAAAATAAAATTAATTAATACTTACATATTAAGTATTAATATTTTAAATATACATTTTAAAAATATTATTTCTTTAAACCTATATTATTCTAGAACTTCTTTCTTTATATTAAATAAAAAATGCCAATTAAATAATAAAAATTGCTAATTATTAAAAAAAAATGGGATTATAGACATTCCCGTTTTAGTTACAACGTTTATCTTACACCTAGACCCTATATTTAAATGGGGGACAGAGACCTTGAGGGATTGATAAAAAGAAGCTATAGGTAGACTATTTACATGTATTGGCTACAGAGATTGTGTATGAAAGTCACCATGAAGTGAATTGCATATACAAACACAATGGATCTTAAGTGCATCCTAAATGCTAAGGACAATGCCATCCTATTTGAACATGTCCTTGCCATGGTTGGCCTCGAATTTAATCCTTGCTAGGGCCTTGAACTAGCTAGGATCAAATTTGAGGTTGACCATGGCAAGGACACGTTCATGATGTTCGAGGCCTGATGAAGATAAAATTTGAGGCCAATCATGGTGAAGACAGGTTCGAAGCCCCGCAAGGATGAAATTTGAGGCCGACCATGGCAAGGACATGTTCATGTGGCCTCCGACAATGCACTGAAAGACTAGTTATGTTATGACCCATATAACGAATCAAAGAATATTCCCCAAAAAGATATAAGCTAGAATATTTCCTAAGGAGCTATACCTAGATCTAAGAGAGAATTAAGGGCACACTAATATTGGAAGCTTTTTGGAGAGCAACGTGTGGAGATTAGAGACAGCTCGGGGGAGGTCGAGTGGTTTTGTGAGGGTCTTTAGTTTGTACATAGTGGTGCCTAATAATTGGTATCGGAGCAAGGTTCGAGATGAGTGCCTAGTGGGAAGGAGAGGATAATACCACTTATGTGGAAATGTTGGACACTGAAAGGCAAATTGTCCAAGGAAGGGTTTCATTGGTGGCAAGGACAAGTAAACGCCTAAGAAGCTTCAGGAGATGGAGTGTGGAGAGGAGCACAAAGGAGACTTCTTTAAACCACAAGGTAAATTTTTATTTGTTCTTGCTCAACATATAAATTGCATGGCACAAGAGGAGCCACATACATGTGCTATTGTGGTGGAGGGATGACTTGGTGAGCGTCCAGTGCGAGTTCTTGTGGATAGCAGGAGTGGCGATAACTTTGTGTCAACAAAGTTAGTGGAGGAGTGCAACTTGCCCATGAAGATTGTGCCTCAATACGAGATTGAGGGCTCAGCTATCACACAGAGCTATAGTGCTTGTGTGGAGTTACAGTTAGAGGTTGGCAAAACCCAATTGGTGGAGTTGCACGAAGACTGTGCCTCAATATGAGATTGAGAGCTTAGTTATCACATAGAGCTACAGTGCTTGTGTGGAGGAGTTACAGTCGTAGGTTGGCAAAACCTAGCTAGTGGAGCTGCGTGAAGACTGTGCCTCAATACAAGATTGAAGGCTCAGCTATCACACAGAGCTACAGTGCTGTTGACAAAACCCAGCTGGTGGAGACTTTCTTTCTTGCGAAGCTAGTGCGTGTGGATCCTAAGATCTAGTGGAGCACCAAGCACATGAAGCTTGAGTATAGTGAAGTGAAAGACACTTGGTTTGGAACAAAGCTTGAGTCTCCAAACAAGTTCTTTTACTGTCACCTTGAGCAAAGCTATTGTGCGAGGAGTTTGCTGACATCTTCCCTCCGAGCTACCTCATGGCTTACCACATGCAAGAGGTGTGGAGCATGAGATTGTGTTGGAACAGGGTATGAAAGCCATTTACTGTAAGCCATTCCGACTAAGCCATGCTAAGGAGCAAGAGGTTAAGAGACAAGTGATGGAGCTATTAGAATATGGCTTCATACAACTGAGCAAGTCTCCATTTGGTGCACCAGTATTGCTTGTCAGGAAGAAAGATGGCACCATGAGGATATGCATAGACTATAAAGCTCTCAACAAGCAAATAGTGAAGGATAAGATGCCCATGCCACATGTGGATACTATCATGGATCATCTTGGTGGAGCCAGAGTGTTCACCAAGATAGATTTGCACAGTGGGTATCATCAGATTGCTGTGAAGGAGGCAGATATTTACAAAACTACTTTCAACACTAGCTTTGGGCATTTGAGTTCACTGTTATGCCATTTGGCTTAACAAATCCAGTCACATTCACTCGGTTGATGACTGAGGTGTTTTAGTGACTACTTGCATGACTTTGTGGAGATCTTCCTAACGATATTCTTATTTACAGTAAGAATATGAAGAAGCATGTGCAGCATTTGCGAAGAGTTCTTTCATTGTTAAGGGAGAACAAGCTCTATGCAAAGAAGAGCAAATGTGCATTTGCTCAGTGCAAAGTGGAGTATTTGGGTCACATTGTGACACCAAGTGGAGTGAAGACTGATCCATAGAAGGTGGCAGTGGTGGAGCAATGGCCAGTTCTTAGCAATGCAGAAGAGTTACGAGTTTCTTGGGCATGGCTGGTTATTACCAGCGGTATGCTAAAGATTATGCCAAGAAAGCTTCTCTGTTAACTAGGTTGCTGAGGAAGGACGTTCCCTTTGCATGAAGTGCTTCAAAAAGAGTAGTTTCCAAGCTTTAAAACAAGCTTTGGTACGTGCACTAGTTTTATGTATTGCATATCCCTCTAAGCCTTATGAGGTATATGTGATGCAAGTGGAGTGGCCATTGGAGTTGTACTTATGCAAGAGGGAAGGCCTATTGCTTATGAGAGTCGTACTTTGAATCCTGCAGAGTAACGGTACTCAACACGATGAGCAAGAATTAGCTATTGTTAATGCATTACGAGTTTGGAGGCATTATCTTTATGGTGCAAGTTTCAAGGTGTTTACAAATCACAAGCCTTTGGTGTATTTGTTCACACAGAAAGAGTTGTCGACAAGCTCACTGGATGGTTAAGCTCATGGAGTTTGGCAAATTTCCTATTAAACATCGTGCGGGGAAGGCTAACATGGTGGCAAATGCTTTGTCACGTGTTAGGAGAGCCACAGTAGTTGGAGAATTCCAAACACGCTTATGTAATGCATTAACAAGGACAGTCAATGAGTTTAGCCAGGTAGTTCAACATGCTCAAGCACAAGACGTCGAGGTGCATGAGCTCAAAGGACAACTAGAGCAACCATTCTCATTTCAGGATGGAGTTTTATATTACAATGGCCATGTGTATCTTCCTCGTGTGGACCATTTGATCAACTAGGTACTATATTTTCATCATGATCGCCCGAAGGTTGGTCATTTTGAGGGGAGGAAAACATATGAGTTGATCAAGAGGAGGTTCTACTAGAGGAATATGAAAACTGATATCATAGAGTACTACAAGACTTGTGACAAGTGTCAGCAAGTAAAGGTGCCCAAGGAGAAACCAGTGGGCTATTAGTACCATTGCCTATTCTAGACAATGATGAGGCATTATCTCTATGGACTTTGTCACCCATTTGCCAAGGACACAATAGCATTGGAATGAGTCTATACGATGCTATGTTTGGACGGCATCCCAAGATAGCTTTTGAGCTGGGTTTACAAGTAAGAAAGCTCAATGCAACATGGATGAGGAAGCTAAAGATTGAGTGTTAACTTAGAAACATTCAGAGTTTGTGCAAGAAGAACTTACAAGCAGCTCAGAGCCGAGCTATCAAGTTTGTTAATGAGCACATAAGCTTGCAAGAGTTCCAGGTGGGAGATTATGTATATCTCCGAGTGGTATTTGCCACACATGTAAGGTGGAACACTGTTGTGGCCTTACGGAAGGGACAATGATAAGTTGTCTCCTAGTACTTCAGGTCCTTATGAGATTCTGGAGCGTATCGATAAGGTGACATATCGGAAGGAGTAAGGGTGCACCTAGTGTTTCATGTTAGCCAGTTAAAGAGAGTACTCACAAGGAATGAATCCCGGGTAGATTCTTTGTGGATGTACAAGGCTAATGATACAGGACCAGTTGAGTAAGTTATACTGCCCTTGAGGACAAGGACTTGCTAATGGGGAGGATTGTTACGACCATATAACAAATCAAAGAATATTCTTTAGAAGGTATAAGTGAGAATATTCCTAAAGAGCTATACCTAGATCTAAGAGAATTAAGGGCACCCTAATATTGGAAGCCTTTTTTTTTGGAGAGAGTGTGGAGACTAGGACAACTTGGGGGATGTCAGGTGGTTTTGTGAGGGTCTCTAGTTTGTACGTAGTGGTGCCTAACAAGCTAAGATTGAACTACCGGCATAAGAACTAGCTAGGATTAAACTACTGCCTAACAAGCTAAGATTGAACTACCTGCATAAGAACTAGCTAGGATCAAACTACTGCCTAACAAGTTAAGATTGAACTACCTGGCATAAGAACATCTAGGATCAAATGGGATCAAACTTGCAGCATAAGACATGATGCATCATTGTCGGCACTGAGGATGTTCAAGGCATGCGTGAGGATCAAATTTAAGACTGGCCATAGCCCGGACAAAGATGCACCATCTTGGCACCAACGATGTGCCTGAGACTTCAACAAGAATTGAACTCACTTAACGAAGATAACTAGAGTCCATCCATTACTAGGATCTAACTCGAAGCCATCCCTAACAAAATCAAACTAGCGAAAACTGAGGATGAGATGACACTGCCCTTGGCTTCGAGGATGCGGTGAGGATCGAACTCAAGGCATTGGCATACACTGTACACTGTACACTATACATACGCTGCCTCTTGCTAAAAGGAACACTTAGATTGTTGGTCTTATGCACTTTCAGTTTGTAAAGATTTTTGTTTAAAACTATTGCATTTACAGTGTTGAATAAAGTGTACTTACGATATGGAAACGTTTGCATTTGTTTATCATTTCAAACTTTAGCGGTCTTAGAATATGACTACGTCCACTGCGACACGTTGTTATCGATCTCACATATCGTGTGAGCTTGAATGTCCGTACGTTTTTTCCGTCGGCTCGATTGTGCGACAACACAAATACTATGGTCTTACAAAGATTAATCATGAGAATAGCCAAACCTAAATCATTAATCAGTATAGTATATGAACATATCTTATGGATGATCATGAGAATAGCCAAACCTAAATCATTAATCAGTATAGTATATGAACATATTTGGATGATCATGAGTCATGGAAGATCAGTCATCACCCATGTAAGTCAATGTGCATGACGCGGCATGTGAAGGAGATGACAGGTGGAGGAATGTGTGCCACCGGCTTCGACAGAAAGTACGCCATATACCACATATGTAGAGTGAATCTATACCCTACCACATTGAATACAGGGAGCATCTAGAGGGAGTGATATAAACGTTAAGAGTCATGCATGCTATAGTTTCTTTTTATTTATATATGTACATTGTTTAACATATACATGCGTTTATATTAGGCATGAGACATGCAATATGAAGGCTGGATACTGTCTTTTCCTAAGCTATGTACATGAAAGAAAACTTCTAGAAATCTACGTATATACAACAAAAGGGAAAGGAAGCCTAACCGCAAATTACTAGCAATCGGTGTATGGACCTTAACGATATAGATGTCTTGCCGCACATAATTGAAATGTCAAATGACAGAAAATAAACAACTTCATAATAGAACTAATGGTTACAAAATTATAATTAAAAGAATTCAAGACCACGTGAACATGGAAAGGACGAACGTAAAATAGTTAGCAACACTATACTGTTTGGGATCCACTGTACCCCAATTTAGACAAATGATGAAGCTCCGTTAGCAAGTTGCAGCACCCGCTGTCAATAATAGAGACATGGCTGACCTGAACAACTGGTTAAAACCTTCATTTTCACTAAGACTCATCCTCTGAAACTTGACACTTTCAAATGACGTAGGTAACAGGGCGTACAGAACCAGAATATCACTTGAATAATTAGGTTTTTAAAAACAAACCTTGAAAGCTCATAACATGTAGCTAGAAAGGATGTTGTTAGCACCTTCAAGCCTCGTATAAAGCCACTAGAGCTTCTTTCCAGTGTGAAGCAATACACTCTACCGCCCATCCCCTGCTCCCTTCCCGTAAAGGTCCACCCGGATTTCGCATACTTGTCCAAAGTTGCAGATACTTGGGCTCTGAACTCAATGCGGGTTCACGATTCAGCTTCCGTAGCAAATTTGTTCAAATGCGTATACCACTTGCTTACTGCTTCATTGTTCCCGAGGGTATAGGCGAGCCGGAGATGATTGCAAGCTGTAAATATATATGGTCCACCGGGTTCATAGACGACGAGGAAATAACTACAGTTGATCGTGCTATAGATGGAAAGGAATCGTCCTACGAGCTGCTCAAGGAAAGTCTGCACCTGAGGAGCTCCAAATAAGCACCATCAAAGCTTATCAGGACGTCATGATCGAGCTTAAGAGGACGATGCCGAGTTTGTCATGGAAAGATTTATGAGAGCCCATTACGCGTGGGCTGATCACTGCGTGGAGCTTGTCAGGAGGAAGCAGTACAAGGACCCTCCTACGGTAGCTAGGTACCTGCGAGACCGGTGCGAGAATCTCCTCATGGAACCGATATATATCCTGGGAGAGTTCTGCATGCGAATTGAGCTGGACGAGGAGTTTCTGTCGCCCCCGAATTCAGAGAGACGCTCTTTACAATGCTGGAGCACGTAGCGATGGTGAACGATACACTGTCTATAAAAGTGGATTTATTGAACGAGCACTACTACACTCTCCCAGGTCTAGTTTTTCTCACTGACCCTGAGGTGTCTGACTTTCAGCAGGCTGTGGACAAAGTCTGCGACATGATTCAAGAGAAAGAGCGGGAGTTCATCAGGCTTCACGAGATTCTCACGTACAAAGCCAAGAACATCGTCGAACAAAGCAAATTTGCTCAAGTACCTCGATGCATTGCCAAATTACATATCTGGGAACCTCTACTGGCATTACCTCAGTGCTCGCTACCACGGTGTCGACAATCCCATGGTAACAGGGAGACCGTTTCAAGGTACAATCGAGATCAAGAGGCACGTACCAGTTGAGACGAACAGACATCCTTCTGCTTGACGTGGATAATCTACACAGTGACACTAACGGCTGTAAATTCTGTCAACCATAATGATTTGTGTGATTAATGTTTGTTAGTTATAAACGAGGTTGTAAGTTAGCGCCTATACTATTGTACTCAGTGAAGAAGACAGCAAACTTGGATTGCGTTTAATAAACTTGGATTGCATTTAAAGTTGCGTTTTAATATTCTTGCATGTGTGCCCTTCAATTATCAGAATATGGCCATTGGCCAGCGAGAATGCACGGGAACATAATACCGGGATGTATGAGCTAACAACCAGTGCGGAATCAGCGGCTCTTATATATGTTTAATATCTAATCCAATGAAACAGACTGGAAACATTACATCAAGTGATTTCCGAATGAAAGATGCGCATCTTGACATTCATTGTCATTTTTCAATGAAAACAAAAATACTAGCGATTATATAAACGTATCCTGTATTAGATTAGAGAGGTTCTACTGTATATATTAATTTATACAAAACTTTACATCATGCCGCCAAATACTGGGGCCTTTGTGAAAGCCTCTGTAACAACAAGTGCAAGGAATCCAAGCATGGCTGTCCTGCCATTCCACCTCTCAGCCATTGCACGGAAGGGACCGAGTGCTCTGCTGTCCGGGCTCTCACCCTTGAACATTGGCACGAGAGAAGCGTACCAGAAGAGTTGAACCACTGCCAGGAAGTTGAACAGCCCGTGCTACCCTCTGAGTATAGCTGCTCTGCCACTGTTTGCCCAGTCATTCTCTCCACGGCAAACGCCCCACAATTCCCAGCATTGCCTGTGTACACACGTATGGTGAGTATGTGTTATGTAACAGGAAATGTAAGGCTTACCAAACGGCCGTTGATGGTCTCTGGGCCAGCTCCATCAAATGCCATCAAGCTTGGGAACGATCTGTCTCCAGTCTCTGGTCTCCTTTCGATCTCGGGTCTCGGATACAGGGATCCCGAGGAGGGCACGGCACCGAACACGGACTTCTTCTCGGACTCATTCTCTTCCTGGTTTTTCAGTACGTTTTCCTTGGTGATCTCCTTCTTGGTGCCGTCCAACAGACTGCTAACACCGTCTCCTTTCTCATTAGCGGCCCGCACTACCAGCCTGTTGTTGAACTTGAAGCTGGCACGGGAGGGCGCAAGTAACTTGGATTCTGGAACAAGAGAGGATAGTGAAGTGCTTAATGCCATACTGCTAGCAATTGCCATGGATACACAGGGAGATTTAATATTAGAAAATGTGGAGAACGTTATTCGTATGTACGAGCTTCCGAATTTCTATTATGTACAATACTTACAAATACTCAAGTAAATGTATTTATACGGAGTAGATGCATTAGGTGGCCGTAGTCGGGAGAGACTCGTGGCATACGGTGCTGTAAGAAAGACTTGCAAAGTGTCTGGTGAGTTTTTTTTAAGTGGTGTATTGCTATTGGCTCGTTCGTTATGCTAAAAATGTGTGTGTGGAATTGGAACAGCTCGAGAGCACTTTCCAGTCTAGTCCACATATAGGACTCTGGTGGGCCAAACGTGCTGGTGATTCATTTGGTTAAGTTTTAACACTCTTTATTACCCATTAAATGTTTACTTTTTATTACACATTAAGATTTTTTTTTCGATACGCATTAGATTTTATAATTTGCATTTTATATATAAATTAGTTTAACGTTTATTGAGAGAACATAGTGTTCCTTTTATAAGTTTCAGACTTATTTTAAATATTAAAGTTCATTATTGGGTTGCCCTTTTTATATATGGGTTACATTGTTTAATTAAGTGTTAGGTGCGGACATGGTTAGTTTAATATGTAATAATAAATACTCTAATTTTATGTATATATATTTAAATTATAATTATTTTTTTTAAGCAAATTCTTTAATTTTTTTAAATCCTGAATTATGTGTGAAGATAATATTTTAATCTATAATGCAAAACAATTATTTGAAATTAACCATAATAGTGCGTAGTAAAATAAATTAACCAGATGAACTGTATGTGGAATAGAATACCATGGTTTATACTTTTTTTATTAAATCTGTTTGTTAAGTCTGGATCCTGGTTTCATTTTCATCTGTTTGGTGGGAAGTCCTAATTAGGGTTCTCAGTTCTTCGGAGAGGTAGAGAATGCGGGCGTAGGTGAAGACGCCAGGTCGGCTCATGTAAGTCAGAATGTATGTGCAGGATCGGAATGGCGCGTCTCCGGACGGATCTGTGTTGGTTCGAGCTGGAAATGGCCGCGGAAGACGAGGTTAGGAAGATCGACCTATTTTGAGCTCATGTAAGTGGGAAATGTATGTGCAGGATCGACATGGCGCCTCTGTGGAAGCAATCCGGACAATCTGTGCTATCTCGAGCTGGAAATGGCGTCCATTTCAATCGAATTGAAGAAGAGGAGGAAGAAGACGAGGTCAGTGAAGAAAACGATGCGAAGATCGGCCTATGTGCCAGGATTGAGCCCTGCAAAGGTCTCCTCGTTCGTCACAGAACTTCCGAAGATTGTCATTTGCCTGTTCATCTTCCTAAGCTGCCCTTGTCTTCTTTATGGTGCGGAATAGGGGGGAGAATGCGATGCTTACCTGCATTGAGGCTGCATCCAGGGCAGCGCGAAGAAATCCCGTATCCAAATGTCGATTTTGATGGTGTGAGCCCTAATGTGGACAAGGGAATGTACGCTGCGTTTAAAGTCAGAGAATGGTCGTGGTCGCTGTTTCAGGGCCTCCCACAGAAGAAAATTCAAGGTATTTGTATATATACACATACAACGTGTCTGTAATCTTTCTGTGTGTGGTGTGTTGCGCTACTTTGTTACACAAAAGATATTGTGTGCCGGTTCTCTTTAAGTTGTTTGTTACCCAATCTAACATGTAATTAAATGAGTGTCGGGAATTATCACACACACACATATACATGTGTGTGTATGTAATTTGTTCTGTTGCTACTGTCATTTCAGCTAGCGAAGCTGACGGATGGCAGGTGCTAGCACTAGGAGAACTCTCGAACCCGAAGAAATGGGAAGTACCCGGTGTTATCTATCTATCGCGGAGAAGCAGGCTGGTCTTGGTTACAAGATATATGGCTTGATCGAAAGAGACTCCATATCAAGGAAGAACGTCGGTTACTTGTTCGCAATACAGCACGGTGCACGGAAAATATATGACGCGGATGAGAATATTTTAGTACGAGGTATGTGTATTCACTATATTGTTATTATCACTTACAAGTCAAGTCCTACAAGTATATAATGCCATATAATTACAGGCTGCCATTTAGTATTTAATTCATGACAACATTAATTAAGATCACCATTTATTTGACGGAGTAACTTAGCTAAAGTCGTCATATTAGTTTATACTATAGATGAATACTTTATTTACATATAATTCTCATTTTTAACGATATTGGTTTACATATTCAATATCTGTGGTTTGATAAGGTGGCAAAATGGAGAAGGTGTTCGACGTGGAAATTGGATGGTCCCTTGAGTCGTAGGGAACTCTGTTTGCAATACGTATGGTGGAGAACAGGACGATGGTAAATCCGTATATACACTTCGGACAGAGATCTATGTGGCCTCGAGGGTTTCCAGTTAAATTGGTCGGTGAAACTTCTCTAGAGGTTACTTATAACGAGATTGCATCCGGCAAACATTTCATTCAGCAAGGTATTAGATCTCTCTCTCTTCTCTTCTCTCTCTCTCTCTCTCTCTCTCTTCTCTATATATATATATTATATTATATATATATATATATATGCGTGTGCGTGTGTGTGTGCGTGCGTGTGTGCATAAACATTTGTACATGCTTAGATACCGATTCTTTATTTATTCTTTAGGCCTAGCGAATGGGTTTGCGGATGTTGATGCGGTGTTCTACTACACGAGGAGATCTGAAAGGGAGCCGTTGAACATTGAATTTGACTTGCAAGCTCCACCTGTGGCACTTCCACAAGGTACATAGCCTTTAGTGAACGTACGTGTGTGTGTGTGTGTGTGTGGAGAGAGAGAGAGAGAGAGAGAGGCATACGAATGCATAAGGATGTATATGCCTCTCTCTCTCTTCTATATATATATGTGGTGTGTGTGTGTGTGTGTGTGTGGTAGCGCGTATATCTGTAGTCATCTATAGACATATTCATATTATTATATATATTGTACATTACATGTTGTGCATTTACTACTTGCGACATGTTATGAAGGTACAATGGCTCCGGTGAGCTCCATGAACACTTTGTTCCATAGTCCGGGTTTCTTTTCACTGATGATGCCCGTCAAAATCACGGGAGGGCTGCAGTATTATACGGGGCTACTGGCTCAGAGACTGCTGGGAAGTGGAGGCTGGCCGTGTTTCCTCCATCTGCCATCGTATGGATCAGCTGGATCCTATTTGTTAGAGACTGAAAAGGTACCTGTGTGTGGGTGGTGGGTGTGTGGGTGTGTAACGATGTGTATGACTTTCTAGGATTTACACAAGAGCATAGAGCGGTTGGTCAACTTTATGGTGTCTTGGAGGTCAGACAAGCGAACGCTCTTTCAGAGAGTGCTCCATCTCAGCACGCAATGGCAGAGAACAATTACTGGGACGCTAAAAATGTCGACTTGACTGCAGCATGGTTACAGGTACACACATTTTGACCACGTCATATGCGTATGTACATAGAGAGAAAGGGAGTATCCATATAATATCGATACTGTGTATATGTGTATGTTCTTTTCATATCTGTTACTCTTGTTTAATATGATAAAATGCTTGCAGGACCTTGAATCGGTTGGATATCGTCAACCGAGGCTATTGGCATTGGAGCTGGGGAGAGTTGATCCAAATTTTGTACAACTCGGAGCATGTCAGTTTTGTTTCCTGACGCTTTACCATCGGTTTATCTCGGTATTCACGAATCTTCTGCACTTGAAAAGGAAATGGGTGACTGGCTCAAGTGGAGAAGGTGCGTATATAATACCTGCGCATTTGCCTATCCATGTATAATGATGTATGTGTGTGTGTGTGTTTCACCGTCGTATGTTGTTTATAATCACAATTGGTATATATAAAATCAGTTTGTAACATTATGGAGCTACAGGACGTATGTGGGTTAAGTTACATGAATACACATAACACATACATACATATATACGTTGGTACTGTATAGAACAATTACCCACATACTGTATGTTTGTTGTGTGTGCATGTTTTCTCTCTCTCTCTCTATATATATATATAGTGCATCTGTAGTTATTTCTTAGGATTATAAGAAATAATCCTATATGCAAACCACACATAAGTGTTCGTTCTTATACTTTATATAGGTACTTCGGCAATATTGTTCTTATTCTCGAGTGCTCTCCCAATGCAAATGGGACAGTCTTGGCGTGGCGTATGTTTTACAGTCGGCTATTCAAGCATGTGGAGGTCCACTCTCGAGAAAGTAATTCCGATCTTCGGGTTCAGTCTGCAAACTTCACATATCAGTAAGATGGTTAATTAATATGTATGCGTGGTTGCATGTATATAGTCATTAACTACGTGATTTATAACTTACTGCGGCTTTCAGGTCGCTTCCTGAGGTTTTTGAGAAGCATCCTCATGCAGATGGATACCTCTATCTGAGAGATGATGCTGTTTTTAACTACTGGAACTTTGTTACGTCCAACAGGAATAAATTGTGGAGCCTCCAAAAGGTATGTGATCTATTTCGTGTTCTAATGCTAGTGGCTATAACCAGTTGCTTTATACTGTTCATGACTAAATGCATTAACATTCATTTTTACCCTGTATGAGAGAGAGAGGTACAACCATGTGTATCTTTATACAAGTTCACCTGATTGAAGTTCACATTCTTTCTTCATGCTATAAAACACGCGCGAGAGCACAGCACATAGGCATATATGTAACAGAAGTTGCCTTAAGCTCACTTTATTCTAGTATATATATACTTCAGAAGGTTTGATCTACTCTACTTTCATTACACACACACAGAGAGAGATGCACATGTATACATGCTTGTACTTTTAAACACTCTGGCTATATCTACTTGAGTAATATACTATTTAAACGATCTATATCAATTGATTGATTCACTTGCAGTCAAAGACTCAAGCCTGGCAAGTTATTGGCTACAGGAGACCAGGGTCAGCATGGTACCTTACAAACACCGTAAAGAAGAACATAAAAGCCGCATTCAAGAGTCTACCCCCGCGTTTGCTGGGGAACTACAAGAAGAGCATGGATGACACACGCTTCGTACTGTCTACGTCAGACGCATTCTACATACCGCATAGATACGTGGGGGACTTCAAGGTGCTGGTTCAGATTGGTAAGAAGTTCAATCTTCGTCCGGAGGTTGCTATACCTCTGTTCTTCATGGCTATGGAGAAACCATCTGGTTACGACCCGGAGGCATTCAGATACGTTGGAGTGGTAAGCAGTAAGAAGGATCCAGTGTTGTTCTACAGGAAGAACAGGCACCTCGTGCATCCTTGGAGGACAAACAATGGATCGGACTTTATGAAGAGGATTCGAGCTATGTCTATTGGTGATCCCTTACTTGTGGAAGTTTTGTGATACAAGGTATGTACAGTATAAACACTGGTGTTATAAATTGATGTATTAAATTTAAGTCTATTTATTTTGTAACTCAATGTAATATGTGCTAATATTTAGTGTAAAACTGAACATATACGTATACTCATCCTACACGCATATATCAATACATATTTCACACTGGTGTTATATATATATGTGTGTATAAACTAGTAAAATTATATACTCAAATACTGAGGATTAGCAAAAACCGGGCTTCGTACAACGGGTTTCGCATATTCCCGAATATCAGGAATATTCTGTCAAATAAAAGGGAATATTCTAGAATATTCCTGCCAAGTAGATTATCTTTAACTTTCATTATAAAATGCCGACCAACAAGTGAAAAACGCTAATTATTTGCCGACTAGACTTTACTATACCGACTAAACTTAAAAAGTCGTAGGTTCGACATTGCGCTTGCAACCAACAATAACCGATGCACTTCTGCTGGAGTAAGGGTCCGCCTCTGTAAGAAGTAAGTAATCGTTGGGTCTAATCCAAGAACATGAGTGTACACAAAATACATGTGTTGGCAGGGGCTCCAGTTCTTGGCTTTCTGAAAAGTTGCACAAGTGCATGACGGAACAGCAGAAATTGTTACCTTAGCAGATTGCATGCCTGCAGAGACAATGAAGGCCTCAGTCTTCCCTCTTTGAACCACCTCCACGTTGTTGATCCGACCTTGAAGAATCTTTGCCTGGTTGTAATGTTTCTCATGTTCCTTGGACATTCTTGTTGGTGTTCGCACACTCCGTCCATGGTATGTTGGTACTCTATGTGCTCCCTCTCCTCTTGGTGGTGATGGTGTTCGATCCATTCGGCTACTACTGTCGTCTACCATTTCTTCAAATCCCTCCAACTTGAATCCTGCTTTCAGAAGAGCTTCAACCTCATTTGCATTCAAGTTTGTTCCTTTTTGAACTGGCCAAACCTCTGGAACTTCTGGAATACTCTCAGGAGGAATCCCTGCATATGGTCGTCTGAAGCAACAAGAATCGCGTGGGCAGAACCATAACATCTGATGAGTGAACTCAATGTTCCCAAATGCATTTGTATATTGCCGTCTACCGTGAAATCCTGGTGCCGGTACACGATGTGGATATCCTATGGGTCTGCCACACTTGCTGTTACCGTCCTGAGTGAGACCTAGACATTTCACCTGACTTGCCTCCCCAATGCGTCTGATGGCCCACTGAGTCATCAACGTCTCTCTTTCAGTGACATTGACATCTTGAAACTTGAGTTTTTTCCTGCGTGCATTTGGGATGACTTGTTCTGCATATTGTGTGTCATGTCTATGTGTACGAAGCGCATCAATCCCATGGTCCCCAGTTGACGGTTGACGAACGGTTCGAACACGAACATTTGTTGTAGAGGCAAACTCTGGACTTGCAAGATGCTCTTCATCACTAACAAGATTTGCAAAAGTTGTTGGAGACACTGATTTTCCCGCTGAAAGTTTCTGCTGTGCACGTTTCAGAAGAGTTTCCATGGAAGGACCTGTGCCTGAATATCTCCCTTCAAATGATGCCTTGACCTTTGCACTTTGGAAAACAGCATCTGTTAAATCTAACATTGTTGCCTCCAACAAAGGAACACGCTTCGTCAGCCTTGCTCTTCGTGCTCTTGCATGAACAACTTCGGAGTTGTTAGTGGTAGGCACATTCGCAACACCATCTTCTGTCAAGTCAATTATCTCTGTCATGGAAATATGATCTTCATGTCTTGCCCACCATGACAGCCATGTTTGCAAAGCGCTAACGTTACTGGACCTGCCTTCCCAAAATGACTCCAACATTACTCGTCGTTCCAACTTATCTTGGTTGGTTAGTGCTGCAGGCCATGAGCGTGCAAGGTTCATGTGCTCCTCCCTGTGTTCCTCAAGTATCCACTTCTTTGTAACTTGACGCACTGACTGCATGTAATGGAACAAACAACTCCTTTCTCTTCCTTTCATCTTTGACCCATTGTTGAAAACTTGACGCAATGCTAACCAAATTGCACCTGACTCATCTGACATGAACCCCGCAAAGTTCACATTATGAAGTCCTTGCTTGCTGCACACTTGAAGCATAGTGTTCAAAAATTTGATCACCGCCACACTATCCTCCCTGATCATGTCACCATAAGCAAGTGTCACCATCGACCTTAAACTACACAAACATAAGTGCATTATATTAGTAAGTATTTTAAAACATAGATATGTTAATACTTACAATGGATCATAGAGATGTATTCCCAGTGTACACCAATCATCAATACGATATGTGTGGTCTAGCACCACCCACTGCTGTTCGAGATCACCTCCAGATTGACACCTTCTAATGTAGTCTATTCCGGATCCTGGGCCGGCAACCGTCATTTTGAAGATTAAAGGCTGCTCTTCAGCTCCGTTGAGGTCCATTCCGGGTATGTGGATAACATGTATGAATGGGATTGATAGCTTCTTCTTTAACTGCAGAAGTCCTTCGTAACCTTCTTTGAAACGAGTGTCTCTTGTTCTAGCCTGAGATATCCATTCTCTTGTTCTACAGTGGAAAGGTTAAGCATCTCCAAAAGGAAATAATAATTTTTTTGCTTACCGGCGGTGATTTGTGAGTGGTAGTAGATCTGACAGAACCTTGTCGTATGATACATCTCCAGAATCTGTTACCAGTTTTTCCAAAATTATATTGCGTGCTGCTTGAAACTCTATGACACGTTGATTAGTTCTTGGGGTTGCAGCGACTGCTTTGTTGATTGTCTCCTTAGCTCTGTCTTTAGAGACCATGGATTCGGGTGGTCTACGTGGATGTTGATGTTCTCCAAGATGGATGAAAAGCCTCGTGCATGTGATATCATCTGGAATTATGTAATATGCAACAACGGAGCATGTCTGCACTAGAAGGGGCTCATTGTTGCAATGCACACACTTCATTCCAAGCACTCTACCATCTGAAGATAACTGGACTTTATCAATGGTGCCCTTAAATTGGCAGTCATTTGCTTTCTTACTTAAGCTGATGAACGGACATGTTTCCTTTACGCATTTCATGTGGCCAATACATGAACTGCGACTAACACGAGCTGGAACATTCCAATGTGTTGTGCAGCGTTGAGTCCAGTAATCACACCCATCCTTCCTATTCATCCCTTTGTACTTGTCCTTCATTGTTTCGTGTGCTGGCAACTCGTAAATCACATTTCCGTTGCAATCTTCTGGGACCTCAGCAACTTGCTGAATCGATGACGAGACCACCAGTTGCTTCCCAATCCTACATCTCTGACTATTGCGAAGTATTGTTACCATAGAATTGTCCCGATCTGTTGTCTCCAACCGGAATAGTGGTCCTTTGGAAGGAAGAAGTGTGTAATACACAAAACTGCTAGCTCTTGCCCCTTCTGGTTCTACCTCAACATTCGCAGCATCTCCACCAACAACAGACATCAAATGCAGCACTTTAAAAGATTGCCAAGGTGGAATGTCAAATGCAGACCTGAGATCTGTTTCAAAGACAAATGCAATACCATCTTCATCTGCAGGGAAGTCCTTGTCAACACCATTGTAGCTGATTCTTGCCATGTAGCAAAAATGGAACAAACAAAAGTTAAAATTCAAAGACAATGAACATATTACACACGATGGTTAATGTGTTTGTTAGTCGTGAGGCAATCATTTCATTGACAAATATTAAAAATAATATTAATTGCGTGCGTCTGGGTAGAAGAGTGAAATTAATTTACTGCGTCTGGGTAGGTTTTTTGTAAATTAAAAAGTTTTACTATGTACAAGTGGCGATCATGCATGCAATATGTTTACAGAAATTAGGTTGGTTTTTAATTGATTTAGGGCGGCTAGGGTTTTGCAATTAGGGCTAGGGCAGCTAGGGCGGCTAGGTTTTCGTGGAGCAGGGGCTCATTTGGGGGCATAGCGTGGAGCAAGTGTGGCTCCAGGGATTAATCACAATAGGCTTCCATTGAGGGGGTGAGTATTTTCTGATTTCTTCATGATCTGCTCATGATCTCTTCATGATCTGTTCATCTTTTTACATCTCTTCACAGTTGCAAGAAATCCGAGTCGGCCTGCCGACTCGGACTGACTTCGTTGTCCGTCCCAGTCGGCAGGCCGACTGGGGTGGACTGTTCCAGATCCAGTCAACATTTTGACCGGGTTGACTGTTCCAGCCCCAGTCAGCATTTTGACTAGGGTTGACTGTTCTAGTCCCACCTAGCATTTTGACTGGGCCTTGCTTCGTTCCCAGTCCCAGACTGGGCCTCCCTTTGTTGCCAGTCCCAGTCGGCATGCCGACTGGGACTCCCTTTGATGCCAGGCCCAGTCGGCATGCCGACTGGGACTTACAGCAACTGCTCTCTCAGTCGGCACGCCGACTGTGAGGGCTAGTATGTTTTTTTATTTTTTTAAACATCTTTGAACATTTATTACAGTTTTTTTTAAACCTTATTGCTTTTGTAGATGCGCTCTTCACAACGTTTACAAGAAAAGAAGATGAAGGAGCCTACTGAGAGAGAAGCAGAAGCTAGAGCTGCAATTCAGAGAGGGCGTCGGGGTCGTGGGAGAGGAAGTAGGAAGCTGGCTGTGGTTCAGGAACAAGGACCTTCAAGTGATGCTCCAGTTGAACAGGCAAGCCAGCAGGACTGGTCAGGAGAGCAAGAGGATGTAGTTCAACCCCAACAAGAACAATCAGACTTTGTTGAAGAAGTTGAGGATGATGTCTTACCACAGGAGACACAGGAGCAGACAGAAGGCACACAAGCCTCATGCGCAGTGACTTTGTCGAGTGACGAAGAGGATGAACCCAAGAACAAGAAGAGACGACGCAAAGCTGCTGGAGATTCAGAGGCTGCTAAGAAGAAGAAGAAGGGTAAAGCAGAAGTGCCAGATAATGAGGAAGTTTACAACATTGCAGCCAGCATGCATTCGGAGAGTGCAGTGCGTCTTCTCGCGAAGATCACAATCCGAGAATATGGAGAGGCACCGGATGTCCCTATTTGCCGAATTCTGGGAAATGAACAGGTGCGGAGAGTCAATCCAGCGGATCTGGAATCTTTGACTAGGAGTTTCAAGAAGGCAGTTGGTTATTTGCGCAACACCACTCAGTTCATCCTTCAAGTTGGGGACCCCATGACAGATGCAGATCTGGCAGCATTGAGAAGCGATGAAGCGATGTATGCTCAGCATTTGGCTTTTGAGGAGGAGCTTCAGTCTGACATGTTCCGGCAATGGGCACCAATGCTTTCGATGAAGAAGTTCATCTGTTGGGATGGTAATCACAGGCTAAAGGTGCTTCAGAAGCTGTACATAGAAGACACGGAAGATAAGAATCAGTGGGCAATGCCAGGCTGCTGGGGTCATGGATAATCTTCAGCTTGTGACAATGTTTCAGCAAATTAATAGGTAAACATAGTGACCTCTAGATCATAGGATTAACTAACTTCGAGATTTTCAAATATGCAGTTCCTCCGCAACGGCAGTGCAAACCACACTGCCACATCTTCTGCTATCTGTGAAGACATGTTGCACCAGTGAGGAGGGCACAGCGAAGATCTTGGCCAGGCTCAGTGACAAGGAACGAGATGACATAAGAAAGTGGAAGGAAAGCGCAACTGGACAACAAGCTTGGCATCCACTTCCGAATTTGATCTGTGCAAAGATTTTTTTTGAGGTACCACGTCTCACACTTATATTACTTAGTTGATTACGTCTGTGAATTACAGAGTGAGATTGAGGATGATCTTGAGAAGGCTGCAAGGGCATCCAAAGGCAACAAATACCAGGAGCAACAACAGGTCTACATTAAGCATGACAAGCGCATGATGAAGATCTTAGCCATCATCGATCCTGCATTGGGTGAAGAGTGGTTCGACAAGGTGACCCAAATCACATGGAAACAATGCAGATGGATGGGGTTGGAAAAGCTGTACGCGCTTTCAAGGGCGAGAATTCCAAACGAGACGAGAATCATGTACTTCAATAAACTGGTACGTCTCGATGAAGAGAGAGCAAGAGACACTTGGATTGCCGGGTGTTCAGGATAAGGAGTGGATAAGGTGGTTTATTATCGATTTGTATTGGCGAGCGATCAGAGAGGAGGCAGTCCAGATTCTCACGGGACTCATCGAGGATGGCGAGTGGACCAGGCCGGTTACAGATTTCACGACTTGGTACGATGAAGTGCGGGTAAAATGCAAGAACGTGATGTTCCAGCCATTCCATGAGTGTGTGAAGTTCACTTACTCCATAGAGCTGAAAGAGTTCCTCGAACACGAAGAGACAGCAAGAAGGATGATTTGGAGGTAAGGATGATCTTCTTGACAATGTTACATTCTGACACTACTATATGTTCATTACAGGTATGTCGCAGCGAGAAAGGTGCCTCACACACAGACTATGGTATTCTGGTCAGATTACATGGAAGCACCACACATGTGGTCGAAGACAAGATCTGGCCTGACAGAGTTCGAACGTGTAAACGTACCGTTCTGGCTTGATTATCCACCTGGGCAACCACCAACATGGGAGAAGGATCTCTACAATGAACACTCAAAAGATCTCCCATGCATCTCATGGGATCCGGCAGAGGTCGACTTCATTAAGAAGACAAAGGCCAAGGCAAAGCGGCGTCAGCCTGTGCAGCAGTCAAAGAAGAACTCAGATACAGTAGCTGGCACCTCCACTACTCGCGACCCAGCTGCCTTATTCAATTTATCTGAAGTGCTACCATCGCAGGGAACCATGGACATCAAGGATGACTTGGTCACATTCGTCCCTTCACTTGCTACAACTCGAGGTGATAATTTCTTGGCGATTGATGACATCGAGGAGATGCAACAGGCCGTGCTCACGGATGAGAAGGAAGAGGAGGTTCCTGCCGCTAGACTGGTTCCTTATAGAAAAGTTCAGACACAGGTGGCCAGGTACCATACAGCTGACAGCCAGACTCGCTACCAGCATATTGCGGGAGAATATGGTTTCAACTTGGTGATCTTCGACCTTCCAAATGGGACCTTGCCAGGAAATACAACGAGTGATACGCCATACCTCTACCTTGATCCAGTGAAGTTCGATGAAGCACTCCAGTTTGCAGGTATGCATATGGCTGCAAATGGTTGGTTGGTTGTGTTTGCTGCAGCAAACACCTGGGATCAAGTTGTCCGAGCTGCAAGTGTGGTGGACCTTCAACTTGCTGCAACGTACTACATCTACAGAGGGCGTGGTTGGGGCTACCGCAACAAGATGAAGGTACTTTTTTCTTTATTCATGAAGTTCATTAATGATTTTTGATGTTTTAACAGGAGAGCATCCTGCTCCTTCTTGTCTTCCAAGATGCATCTAGAGGATTGCGCGATAATCCGCTGCGTTTGTCATCAACAATTCTTGTTGATAATCCTGAGCGGTTCCAAGAACCATGGTAGGCATTTCATTTCAACAATTTAAGTATTTACCATTATCTTCACATGCAGGATGGACTACCAACCGAAGAGCACTCGATTGATGCAGCTCGTGATAGAACGACTCACCCGGCCAGGTGATCTTATCTGGGATATAGGCAGTGGTACGGGGTCCTCAATGCTTGCAGCTATCGAGCTGGGGAGAAACATTGTTGGGACTGAGAAGAACCCTGAGCTCGGGAGAATTGCTATGAACAGGATTAAAGAGAACATCCAGCCAGAGGAAATCCCAACCCAAGCAATAGCGACGTCAAGTAGGACTGGTGGTTCACGAATTGCAGCATTGCTCAATCGTAAGAAGAAGTGACAAGTGTTGAATTGTACTCTTTGGTGTTGAAATAAAACTTTAATAATACAGTATAAACATGGCTATGATTTAAATATTTTTTGTTGTTAATTGCCGACTGAGCCAAAATCCTAAATTCTAAGAATATTTAGGAATATTCTAAGAATATTCTGGTAGATTCTTTAGAATATTCCGGGTCCAAGCCCGGAAGCCAGAAGCCCTCTTTTTGTCGGGACTCGTACAATGTGTGTGGTTGTGCATGGTGGTCTTCTTAGTGTGTATATATATATATATATATATATATACACACGATATTATGGGTTGAGGGTTTGAAATTCCTTTCTACAGTCACTCACTGGAGAGCTCTTGGTCGATAAGTAAGCTCTTAATAATTCTATGTTTGTGAAATTCCTCTATGTTATTGCTGAATCATAAAAAACTTCTTAAATTAACCTAAATAACCTAAATAAATCTTGTATGTAAATATCTCTCCCTTCAGCTATATGATTTTACATTGGACACATACATACGTACATACATATTTTTTTATCTGTAGAGCCCACATGTTTGAATAGATATTTTCCTATTGAATTCTCTATGTAAAATCCCTTATTTTTCTTCCCCTGTTTTCTAGTTTTTTACTTGTCTTAGTCCGTGTTGCTCATATATATATATACACTCTTAGTACACACTCACTCACAATTGTAAAACCTGAATAGTAAGCTTCTTCTTTATTTAAGATACATGGTGAGCATTAGGAAGAAGAAGTATGTAGCAGCAATCAAAGCGTCAGGAGCTAGAAGCACACTAAACAAAAACCCAGTACAGTCACAATTGTTTATATGCGTACATATTGTTGTTGAGAACCATTTTATACTTGTTAGTCTATTTCTTTATAAGGTCCGAGCGTTATTTAATAACAATTCTAGTGGTAAGTTTAGTTGTAGTACACAACAAAATCTTGTTTTTTCTATAATATATTCTTACTACTCTAAATTACAAAGTTTGACTGCTAGATCCTCAATCTAGCCAGCCGGCATGCAAGTTTGGAGCTGTACCTTCACATAAGACGAGGAAAGGCTGGGCCCGTAAACCCAAGGAGTGTCATGTGTGTGGTTGCCACCATTGGGAGCACATGTGGAAATCAGGGTCAGATGGAACATACCCTTGCTCACATAGTTGCAGCCAAACGCGTTCGGCTGCATATCCGAATGTTTGCAAACGCATTCGGAAGTTGATTATCTTCCGAACGCGTTCGTGAACGTTCAGATATGCAGCCGAATGCGTTTGGCTGCAACTATGCTTGTTCATGTCACAAGAGCAGGAACAAGATTTGATGGTGTGTGCAACAACAAGAGAGAAATGCATGGTACTATAGAGATTGCAAACACTGTCGCCGCCACTGACAAGTAAAATGTAACATTAAACTTACTTGTAAGGAATTGAGTGTGAATGCCTAACATTTATCAATTAAACACTAAAGCTTTTTAAATAAGTGAATAAGTACTAGTATGAATGAGTTTTACAACTTAGATAGCTAACTAAGTTAAGGGTTAGTGTGAATGGCCCGTTATGTTTAAATAATTACTTATGATATTCATTTATTTTAATGCACTATCTGTGCATTCAAGTTGTAATGCAGCATTACATCATTTTTTTTATAACTAGTGTGTATAATGGAAGTAAGTTTAATATTTTTAAATTATTTCTTACAGATTAATAATTACATCGTTTAGATAAGTATGTATCAAATTAACATAGGCGTGAGTGTTATATTATTATTTTTTTGGTTGAAAACCTGTTATACATACACACACACACACACACACACACACACACATATAACACTCATAAGGGTTATTCAATTCTATTTATATTAATGAACTTATAAGCTATCCCTTGAAAGTATTTATAAACTTATTTATTAAATATTAAATTTCAAACATTGATAACAAACATTGCCCTTCATTTACTAAATTGTTCAACTCATATATGATATGATATTGATAAATGGTATATATATATATTATATATTATGTATGTATGTATATGTATCACAAAACATAAATGCAAGTTGTAACTAAAATGGGCATGGCTATAGTCCCATTTCCTAATAATTAGCAATTTTAGCTATTTAATTAGCATTTTCAATATTAAAGGAATATTCTTTAGAATATATGTTTGAAAAGAGAATATTTTTAGAATATTCTATTTTGTATTTCTACTCTTTAATAAATTATAGCATTCATTGAACAAAAATTAATAACATTAAAAAAGTAGAATGTATTAAATTATATAATATATTGCCTAATATAACAATTAAGGAAGAGCATAAGAGGTACATTATATAAATATTGATGTTGTTATTAAAATATTAATATTTAAATATAACATTATTAATTAAAAATTTGTAGTAGTAATATATATATTAAAATCCTATAATAATATAGTCAATCTTCCATATCATTTTTTAAATTTATATAGTTAAGTATACAATTTGGTACTATTATTAAAGAGTTTATAATAATTATGAATATTAAATATATGATATTTTTATAATTTTGTAATTGCTTTAAGCTTCAGAAAACATACATTCCCTTGCAGTTTTGTTAATCGTGACTTTATCAATGCTTCTTGACATCCACCCATATCGAATGGATTTAACATTTATAAAACATGCTGGGTCTTTTTGATTGGGAGACCATGTTTTCTCTAGGCATCCATTATATCTTTCGCTCTCCTTCTCGTGTCGCCTTTTTTGTGGTTTGAACCATGCAACCTTAACAATACTATTTTTTGTGATTACTTCAGGTGTTCGATAATTTGACCCCATCCAAATAGGCTGATTATATGATGTCTGGAGTAATGAGAACCATCATTAGTTTTTGAAGATCCTTGCAGCAATCAAAGTATGCTTTAGGTTTTTGGTTCCTTTGTCCAACAAAGTGTGGGGTTGCACTTCCACATCACTACTGGCTTCTATGTCGTCTGTGCTCAGTGATGTCATTTCAATCTCCTCTCGCCACCTTGTTTTAGGCCAGAAAGGGTGTTGCAATTCTGTACTTGTGACAGTAGGCCCTTCCAACTCTCGAACAACAGTCTCCCAATAGTTGACCACATGTATATAGTTCTGAGTAACCAGTTGCCTTATCAGAATTCTTTGGCATCGATTTTTTGAACCCATGCCACATATTTTTTTGATGCCATCAATAATAACCTCTTGTTCCTTGAGCTGGGCACTTAATGGAATAGGGTCTGGTTGTCCTTCTGGGAGAAGTGGCTTTCCATCCTCTCCACTTTTGAAGAGCATTAAGCCCTCTTTCGGTAACCACTCCTGCTCTGATGGCCGTAACTTGTACTGCATAATAGGTATACCATCTCGTATGGAGAAAAAGAATTGTAGCGGCACAAGGTGACCAACTAAAGAATCACTCCCTTCTTTTATATACTCCTTGAGAAATTTTTTGAAGTCTGGCACCTCAGTCACAAGCAAAGCACAACTTTTTTTGGAGATGCAATTTTCAAAAAGATTCATCATGCGTAAGGTAAGTGCACTTGTCCTTTTTGTAGAGTTGGAGACCTTGCTGAAGAACGCATCAATATCTTCATGAGTGTGACCAACCATAAGGAAACTGAGCGTGATTGTTTCAAAACACCTTTGGCAACAAGCATTGACAAGTATGCTAGCACATATCTAGAAAATAAAAGTAAGTATGAGCTTGAGAAACCCTTAAGTAAAATGATTTACCTATTTTTGTTCTCGCCTGCACAATTATCCATCTGTAAAAGCAAATGACGAGGAAGCTTATTTGATGTTGAGGACACATGTACACTATTGAGCTAGATCCCTCCACTGAACCTGAACTCTCACAGGCCATCTGTTTTTTGTGCAGGTTGCTGACAATGCCTCTCATATTCCCAAGTAGCCTCAAGTGCAGACGTGTTCATGAGAGCATTATGTAAAGGTTGAAGGTGTTGTTTCTTCACTTTGAGATCACTGATAGGATTTGTCTGTGAGTGGGCTTCAAGGTTTCTGAAACACATGGCTAACGACCCAATAGTGAAATTGGAGTCGCTAGACCAATGTGGAAGTGAAAAGTGTCCATATGACTCACAACCGTGTCCATGTGTTAGCACACCTGTTAAAGAAATCGGAAGTTTCATGACATTTCCAAGGCATTTGGTGTTGCAAAGAGCTTTGGAATGCTGGTCTTTGAATGATCATCTTGTTATGGATCAAGCACAGATACTCTGATGGGCGTGACACAGAAAGCATGCGGTGTGCATAGTACTGAGACCGACAAGTTTGTTGTGCAATCATGTGGGCCTCCATCTTCCTTTGAATGGTAGTGATCTCCACCAAGGTTTTGCACAAGCCTCTGCAGCCTTCAATGATGTACAAGTGTCACACTTAGAAAAAGCTAGAGTGTTTTGCAATCTCCACATCCTTAAAATGAGTATTC
Source organism: Selaginella tamariscina (assembly GCA_003024785.1). Classification (NCBI taxonomy): domain Eukaryota; kingdom Viridiplantae; phylum Streptophyta; class Lycopodiopsida; order Selaginellales; family Selaginellaceae; genus Selaginella; species Selaginella tamariscina. The sequence continues at coordinate 24,705 of PUQB01000633.1, read as the reverse complement.
CATATGTTGTTGAAGGTACCAGTGCAGATTGCTTGGAGCCCATCAAACTGAGGCACTTGTTCACATGTTCACACAGTTTCAATTGTGTGTAGATTGAAGGTAAAACCTTGAGATTTCCCTGACCCCTGCATTTGTGGTTCGGCATTTGTGAGGCATCCTGTCTGCATTTGCTTCCACAAAGCCTTGAGTATCTCTATGGCTGCCATGATGTGAGAGCGGGTTTTGACCAAGCCAGTGTTCCCATGAACTGAGGTTCGCGCTCCATCTAGCCACTCATCCCTCCGACGGTAGAACGTGGTCTTTGGGATCCCGTATATACTGTACCAAGCTTTGAAGCAGATGGCCACCTTATTAAATACCATGGATGTACTCTGATAACCTGTGTCCGAGGCCCATTCCATCAATACACCCAGTTAGTGCAGCATATACAAACTCATGCTTTGCTTTTGGGTGAGCATATGAAAGACATGTCTACATTGGGTAATTTCATTCCGGTCTGCCATCTGACAACACTTCTTCTTGCAATAGTCAATCGTGGAAATGCTCGTAACACTTTCGGAAGATGTAGGATCCATCTTTACCCTCTTGCTGAAACTTGCAGGGGAAGATCTACAACCCATGAATCGCCTTTTTCTTACAATAGGACCAATGCAAGGAACCTCTTCAAATATGAGTTGTTCTTCCGGGTTGTTATTATTGAAATCCAACCCAGAATATGTTGAACCATCTTGCCGTCTTAATTCATGTTCGCCACCTCACGAGGATCCAGGATACAATGTGCCATTAGGTGAAACCTCTGTCACAACTACACCCACGAAGTCGGACCCTAGTTTCTCTTCTGACACTGCTTCCATTGGATTTATAGCTGTGATGATGCCTCTTCCGACTTCAATCTCACGAAGAAAGAGAATCACCTCATCCATCACAGCAGGCAAGCCATCATCTGGTAAACTCGTGCTACTATTTGTTTGTGACTCTGCATATTCTGTGTCAGCCTTGACTTCATCCAAATTCCACAATACAGGAGAACCCTCCTCAAATTCCATTCCCAGAACCTCAACATGCTTGTAAATGGTGTTCACCATACGTACACACAAGATCCTTGGGCAATATTGTGACATGATGCATTATTATCTCGAACTTCCACAGTTCCAGTGCCAACTATCTCGTTGTTCCGAAGAAGACATACTTATTCCAGTATTAAACATATTGTCCTGCACATAAATAATTGTATTATTTATGATATCTGTTTATGCAATATTTCTAAGAAATCTGAATTACGGTTACTTAATAATATGCATATGCAATAATACATAATTATGTTTAGAGATAATATCTCATGTTTGATTAATACAACTGATGGGCGGATTAATCCCGCCCACGAATCCCTCCGACGAGGAACGGTCGGCGGATTAATCCCCGCCGACTCAACCCCTTCGGAGAGAGTCGGCGGGATTAATCCCGCCCACAATTCTTACGACGGGGAATGGGTGCGGGATTAAACCCGCACATAACTCTCTCCAAAACTATGATTTCAAAGAGATCTCGGGATAAATCCTGTCCCCAAATTTAAAACAGGGAATGGTGGCGAGATTAATCCCGCCACCCCTTCCCTGCCTCCTAAAATGGTTGGCGGGATTAATCCCGCCGACAACTCTTTCTAATAAATTCTGGTAACTCTTCATCAGTTGAGAAGGTTATCGGCGGGATTAATCCCGCCACTCTTTTCAGTGGCGGAGAAGCATTGCCCGAGAGATGGTGGCGGGATTAATCCCGCCACCTCTTCGAAGAGGCGAAAAGAAATGGCCGGATTAATCCCGCCGCCGGTTAACCTAGAATATTAAGTTAAAAGGATATTTAAACGGGATAAATCCCTAACGGAATATATTATAATCCTAATGCATTCCTAAACCCCTAAATTGTAATTTTAAGAGAGAATGTAAGAGAGTGAATCTTTATAAGTATTTTTAAATTTTTTAATACTTACTTGTAAACAGCACTGAAGGCGCCGTGCTTTCCTATAAAGAATAGCACCCAATTTAATCTCGCTCCTGAGATGATCACTATGAAGAAAAAAGAAGATCTAAAGAGTGAAAAATACAGAAATGAAGAAACCCTTGCCGGAGAAAGAACCAGATCTGAATTTGAGTGGGAAATTAAATGCATTTTCAAATTTACATGTCAGACCGACAATACATATGTCAGAAATTCAAATTTTTTAAAAAGAACAGAAAATAAAATTTAAGATGAGTTGACACAAATATCCGACACTCTGACATATATACTCTCCAGTTCCAATGAGTATTTTAAAATTGCATTTAATGTTATTCAAGTGATTCAAGCTGTTTAATATTACGAAATTTTAGACTATATTCTACATTCTTAGTATTCAAGTATATTTATATTATATATATATATAAATATATACTTATACAATAAATAAATTGATATATTATATGTATCATTTAAAATATATTCATAGTCTGTTTATTATTATTATTTCTTAATTACTCGAGTATTTATTTCATTTCCTAGTATCAATGGGATATTCTTTATTATTTATTAATATTTGAAAATATTCTAATATTAAACCTGATTATCATAATTAAATTAGTCTTGTTCTTAATTATTGCAGTAATTATTCTACATTTGTATATATTAATGGGATTTTCTCAATTAATTTGTTATTATTTCAAGAATATTCCTGTGTTAAACCTTATTATCAATAATTAAATATATATATTAAAACTATATATGACTATATATTAGATAAAATGATGATTATTATGTATAATTTAAAATATGTTCATAGTGTGTATATTAATATCATTTCCTTAATTACTTGAGTAATTAATCTTCTTTATATTAATGGGATATTCTTTATTATTTTCTTATTATTCCAAGAATATTCCAATATTAAACATGATTATGATAATTAATTTAGTTAATTATTTGAGTACTTAATTTACATTTGTATATATTAATGGGATTTCTCAATTAATTTCTTATTATTTCAAGAATATTTCAATGTTAAACCTTTTTATCAATATTAAATTAATATATATTATTAAAACTATATATGGCTATATATTAGATAAAATCATATATTATTATGTATAATTTAAAATATGTTCATAGTGTGTTTATTAATATTATTTTCTTAATTATTCGATGTTTGTTTTGCACACATATATAAACACAATCATAAATTTACACACGCATTACAAAACTTACAAAAACACATATGCACACACACATAAACCAAACTGAAGAAATATGTTGCTTCTTTATTAAAAACATCATGTTCAACGCATGTATGATATATGTACTCAATCTGTGTGTATGTAACACATTGAATTTACATGTGTAATATTTATATTAAGCTTGTTGGGAGCAAACCCTAAACCCTAAACCCTAAACCCTGTGTATACATGTGTGTACAAAAATAATTTTCAACACTCTCTCTTCACACCATGCATGATCCACCCTAAACCCTAAACCCTAAACCCTAATATGTAACACAATGAATTTACTCATGTAATATGTATGTATGTCTGTGTGTATACACATGTGTATGTATATATGTGTACTCTGTATGTATATATGTGTACTTTCTCTCTTCTCTCATACATACACACCATGCATGATCTATGTTAATATGTACTGTCTCTCTTCTCTCAAACATACACACCATGCATGATCTATAATATGTACTCGGTCTCTCTAATATTATGTACTAATATGTATGTATGTCTGTGTAAATACATACCATGCATGATCCATAATATGTATTGTCTCTCTTCTCTCATATACTATGTATGTATATCTATGTATAATATGTGTAAGTATACATGTGTACTAATATATGCAATGTGTACAAAAATAATTTTTCAACACTCTCTCTTCTCTCATACATACACACCATGCATGATCCATCCTAAATCCAAAACCCTAAACCCATGTAATATGTATGTATGTCTGTGTGTATACACATGTGTATGTATATATGTTATATATATGCAATGTGTATGAATTTAATACTTTAACACTCTCTCTTTTCTCATGCATACACACCATGCATGATCCATGTTAATATGTACTGTCTCTCTTCTCTCAAACATACACAATATGATCCATAATATGTACTCTGTCTCTCTAATATTATGTACTAATATGTATGTATGTCTATGTGTATAAAACTATGTGTGTATGTATGTATGATACACATGAAACTTTAACACTCTCATGGACACACACATGTTAAATCCCTGCATGATTTATATTTTTGGGTGTATGTGATACACCCACGCACATGCACGCGCTAATAATATAATGAAAGAATATTCGTTTAGGGCGAATCTATATTTTATTCTTTTTAGGATTTAAGTATATTCTCAGAAGGAATATTCTATTAGGGTTAATATATAATTTAATTCCTTTAGGGTTAGGTATATTCTTAGGGTTTCAAGAGGCGGCGGCTGTGCACACATGTGAGATCTGTGTGTGTGTGTATATGTATGTATGTATATATGTATAGGAATGTGCGTATAATTTTATTTATTGATCTATCTCTCGCACACACACGCACACTCCTGTGTATATATATGTGTTGTGGGTGTGTGTTTGTTTATCTGTATGATTTTATTTGTTTCACTCACACATGCATACACATGATATACATATACACATATATATATATACCTATACAATATACACATATATTATGTGTACCAGTATCTATATAATTTTTTTTATTGATCTATCTCTCCCACACACACGCACACTGCTTTACATATATATATACATATATATATATATATATATATATATATATATGTAATCAATGCATATTAACAAATAGTATACAACACTAGTTTATATATATGCTTATATATTCACAGACTCTCTCTCTTCTCTATGGGTTATATATCTATATACACACATATATATGTGTGTTTATCTATATAATTTTATTTATTTATTAGTTTTATCTTTCCACACACACGCACACTCCTGTGTATATATTGTGTGTGTGTGTTTGTTTATCTGTATGATTTTATTTGTTTCGCTCACACGCATACACACGATATACATATACACGCATATATATACCTATGTACATATATACACATATATTATGTGTACCAGTATTGTATAATTTTATTTATTTATCTATCTCTTGCACACACACGTACACTCCTATACATACATACATACATACATATATATATATATTATATATATATATATACACACATATATATGTGTGTGTTTTTATCTGTATAATTTTTTATTTATTAATTTTATCTCTCGCACACACGCTAAGCCCCTTTACTAACTCTGTCTGAGACGAAAAAGGTTTACAAAATACCAATGGAGGGAACTGAGAAGGGTGGTGGATTAATTTCACCATCCCTTACATGGTGGGCGGGATTAATCCCGCCGCCTTTCTGGAGCCCCTGAAGGGGTGTGAGAAATAAATCCTGCCCAATTCTCTCTGAGAACAAGAAAGGTGGTGGGATTAATCCCGCACACCCATTCAGGGCCTCCAGAAAGGTGGCGAGATTAATCCCGCCCACTCTTTAGGAGGCATAAAAGATGTGGCGAGATAAATCCCGCCGCACCTTCCATGTGAATATATATGTTTATGACTATATATAAGTTGCATATCTCATTTTGTTTACTTTTATCATCTTATCATAATATTTTGCTTATCATAATATTTTGAGTAAAAGCCAGTAAACCATGTATAACTGTCCAAAGCTCACATTTGTGGTGGTTCTAAAACCAAATGTTATCATTTTTTGCACTATCACAAATGTTAGCTTCGGACAGTTAATCCTGTCCACTTCTCTCAGGTGTATGTGAATTTATCAGTGTATTATTTTTGTATATTCGGGTTTAGACAAGTGTTTGTGCGTTTTTATATAAATTGTATTCATAGTTTATTTTGCAAAAGGACGATTTAATCAAATAAGGAGATTCAGTGATTAGTATGGAGTCGTCGTCAAATTCAGGGTAAGAATTAAAATAAAATCTGTTATACTCGGATATGTGCTTGAAGAATTAAATACTGTTTATACAGATGTGGAATTGAGGTGACATTGAAGACGAGAGCAGGAGAAGAGATGGGCATGGGATTCTGGAATCAACTTGGCCATATTTTAAGATAAAAAACGCATTGGAGCAACCATGGTTGCTGTCAAATTAACCTCTGTCACATCTCATGGACAAGCAAAACAATGGAAAGTAGATTCGCTAGTCAAGCACCTGAAAGCAGGCTGCGAACCCAGATTGGATGATTCTCGACAGATATGCCTTGTTCCATCCAATGTCACGTTCTCGGATCCAGAGGTCGCCAGTTATAACATAATCTCTGTCGACTTGTGGATAATGATGTTCACGTGTTCACTAATGATTGACCGTGGAGTTCTTCTTCAGCTCAACGAAAGCCCATCTATGAGGGAATCCAATTAGATGTCTACTTAAAATCTTCAGACTCATCAAGTAGGTGTATTTTCAGCAGAGATTGCTTCACAATATAGAACATCCACAAGTGGAGCAATCGTCCCTCTTCACATTGAAGAAGAACACAGCGACATCATAAGGGAGATTGAGAGGGTGGCTCGATCTCAGGTTCTCTACAGATCATGTTCAATTTGCTTAGGAAGCTTTGGGAGCTGGAGAGTGTGCCGAGAACACTAGAACAGCTGCAGTCGGGGATCACACATGTTGATTCGGATCGCAAAAGAAAATCATCAATCGTTTTGTCAGCTGCACCTGTGGCATCTCATGCTGCAATAAGTCACAAGGAAATGATGTTGGATGAAAAGATTTATCCTTGTAGGGTTAAATATTGCAGCGTCAACCCAAACTTCAATTACAGGCCACTCAACCAGGAACGTGTAGCTGAGCTCATGGAGAAGATGAAGGACGACAATTCTTATACCGTTCCACATAATGCTGTTTTGTGTCCATACTATGAAAGAAAAGGGCGCTGACAAAGTCTGGATCACAACACCAGAACAACTCATGAAGATTCAGACGGAGAATAAAAATCTATCAAGTACTACATCATTAGTGGCCAGCACACAATAACGGCAGCCCAACGACTTCTCGATGAACACAACAAAGGAACGATGGCAACAAAACTTTCCGAGCATACCCGTGAGAAGCTGACAAAAAGATCGGCGTTTTTAGCTAAGCCGAATCTCACAATCGAGCAGTACCATAAGTTATCGGCGGAATGGGACGCTGCCGACACCAACCACTACAACAGCAAAATATGGGAGAAGTTTAAACACACGCGAGCCGTGTGGGAATCTCTTCAGCGACCACAAAGAGCTGCAGGGAATACACAATCTGCGGAATACCGGGTAAGCAAATTGTTTGGGCGGGATTTATCTCGCCGGTATATTAATCTGTCTTTTTCCTCAGAGAGTTGAAGAAATTGCAGCAGTTGATTTTGCCCAGGTGGGCGGGAAGGAAACATCTTTCTGATGATGTTGATTTCTTGCCCCGAAGATAGGATCTTTGCCAAATGGTTGGGGATTATGGAATCCTTTTCAAAAGGAACACTGAAGAAGAAGCAGACAAGTGAAGGGGAGCCCTCAGAAAAGTCTGCAAAGAAACCCAGTAAGACGCCGAAGGCTAAGTCTGTTCAATCTACAAAGGATGTAGACAACGATTTCAAGCTCACATGGTTGAAGCCTTTAAATGGAACAACGATGGAGGAGATGGAAGTCTTGGCTGATTTGGTGATCGATGGCAAACTACAAATTAATAACAGCAGCCCAACCTCTCCTTTTCATCTCAAGGCAATGGAGTTGAAGACGGTCAGGCATTTCAAGGAGTGGTTGGGAATACACTGCCACAAACTGGGTTGGACCTCGACTTCAACATATGAAGAGGTCAGCAAATATTTGCATGTGACGAACGATGATATGCTTGTCGAATGGGTGAACCAATCGGAAGATCTAGGCAAGAATCTATTGCACGCCAACGCCAAAAAGGAGAACATTGGGATGACGCCTTCTCTTATGGCAGTCCTTCAGCAGAGAGAACCGAATTGAACCTTATAAAGGAGGATGCTACGAATCACGACAAGCCCTACAGATGTTTGTTGTTAGATTCGGAGACTTTATGGGGTAACATCACTGCTTGTAGGAAACCGTTTCAATTGTTCGTGATGGATCGGCGGGTGTCAAAAAATCTTTCGACAGATAGGGCACTAGAGGATCTGGTGGAGAAACTTAGCCGTGCAAGCATATACATAGAAGGTATTTATTATTGAATTCATGCTTGCGCTCTTCACTGATACCTACTTTTTCAGGTATTTATTTCTTGATTCTTGCTCATGTCACCGATACTTTTGCCTTCGCCTTCGCCAAGAAGAATAGACATCGTTGGACAGGATTTTATATGAACGATGCTAATCCCAAGTGCATTGATACCGTTGTTCACTTGGTTGTTAGGAATGCGCCAAACAATTTCAAGCTTCCAAATGACTGGCCAGGCATCTGTTTGCACCAACGGCCCTGAACCTCCATCCGATACACCGATAGGTGAGACGTATTCGGCAATGTACGTTATCCAAACATTACAAGTCAAGCGGCACGGAGCATCGTCAACTTGATCAGGGTCCTCACAGTGATGCATGGGTTTTTGACTACTGCACTAGGGGGTCCGTCTTGAAGGATTACCTTCGGCATACATGTGTGTTTGCCGTTGAAAAGGATAAGACCATGGTTGAGGACCTGAACAAGTGGATAGATAGGTCTCAACTGAGTACCCCAACGAATCCATAAAGGAGTATTTGAGAAAGTTCCCTCCAGAAGTGCGATAGCTCTGAAGACGAATCTGGTTCAATTCGGAGTCTCAGGAGAACGAACTTCAATCAAATTGGACCGGAAGTTATGTCGAGGAGTACAGAACATTCACATATGGAAACATCAACAGAAAATACGGAAGATCATGAACCATCTCACAAGCGGCTTAGACCTTCTCGCCTCACTCAGAAGGTAATAGCGAAGAAATTTTATTGAATGCTTAGAGTGACGAATAGTTGTAAATGAGTGTAACATAAGGCATTTTTGTATATTTCGTTTATATTTGTACAGAAAATAAATTCTCAAGGATTAATGAAGCTTTTAGTTCAAACATGGGTCACACATTAACAAGGTAAATAATATACCTTGATAATTATAAGGTCAGCTAATTATCATTTTGCAGATGTAATGAAACAATTGAGAACATGGATTTTCAGCATTGCCATGAGGTAAGAGAGGGGTTTGGCGACAATTTCTTGTGCCACATGTCAGAATGACAGAGTTCATGCAGGAAATGGATAATAATGCAGCTCAAAACATCGTTACCATGGGGCCACTTCGTTTTTCATCATCATTTTTATTAGCTTCAGTTCCTAAATCATTTCTTCAGCACCTGCAATATCTGAATCTTATAAGGATGATGTACAATTAAATGATAAAGGGATAGGCAACGATATAGTGCAACAATAAATGTGAAAGGGAGCAAACAAGTGAGTTGCAAAGCATTCAAGAGGCAACACTACCCCATGTTACATGGCCATATTGGATGTCAATGGTGTTCTGCTTCATCGACAAAGGCCCGAGGATAGAAAAAAGAAATCAAACAAGGAGATTTCATTCCTTGTCATGGTAAATTTCGATATGATATTATTTTTCGTCCAGGGTTGATCGTCTCTTTCAAAAGCTTAAGGAGATGGGTGCACTTGTGGGATTTGGTCATGCATGCAGATTCATAACTTGACACCGCTTGAATTTGCTTAGAAACATTGTAGTGTTGCAGAAGAGGTGATTCGTAAAGATTGGATTTTGACCAGCGAATATGTTATAAACCTCTCGAATTTCACAATATAGGAAAGGAAAGCAAGCCATACTTCTTCAAGAATGAAAGAAAATTGGGACTCATGGGGAGATCAGTCGCTTAAGGATAATGAAGAATGCACATATCTTAGTAGTAGACAACTCTCCTCAGAAGGCTATGCTCAACCAAAACATTGCTTGTATTCATCCAATCACTTTCGATCCATATTCTGATACCATACCATGGATGAGCTAGTGAACTACTTAGATACGTGCCTAGAAAGAAGAATCTCGAAAATTTTTGAGCAGTATCCACCGTATCAAATATTTCCTAACGCTTTTCTTTCTGTGATTTTGATTTTTATAAAATGAAGGAATAACCGGGCGCTTTACAATAAGGAACGTCAATTTTTAGATGAGCCTTTATGCAGACCTGTCTTATTACATCTTATGTATTAACAAGGATGGCAACTCCTAACTGCATTCGTAAGAGTGTTAGGTGGTGGCAACAACATAAGATATTGACCAAAATGATTTGATTAATTCGGAGAGTGATGATTTAAACAAAATGAGGAGATTTCTCTGTATGGTTAGTAAGAAAGTATTTATAAAGAAATAACATGTTGATAAGGAAATGATTTCATTTGTAATTATGTTTGATAGTATTTTTTAATTGTTGTGAATTATTTTTAGAACAAAGAATAATATGAATATTTTAAGATATTTTAGGAATATTCCTTGCTAAGTAAAGTTATTAAAGGATTAATTTGTTAATTAATTAATATTAAGGCTTAATTACATATTAATTAAATAATTAATTAATAATTAAAACTTAAGTATTAATTAGTAATTTATTTTATATTCCCATTTTCACGTATCTTGCCCACTTTAGTTACAACGTGCATCCAAGTACTTTTTCTTTATTGTTGTAGCCATATATATACATATGTACGGGTATGTGTGTCTCTGTGTGTGTTATATTACATGTCCATATGCAAAGATGATCGCATTGATGGCGTTCATGGCATCTAATTACACAGAAATAGATAGATTAGTATTACAAAGAAGCGAAATGGTAACGCAAGCTTTGTACAATGGATAGGGCAGCAATATCCAGTATAAGAAAACCTATCGAAGGAAGATGCAAAATCAAATATGAAAATATGAAATTTGTTGGGATGAATAAGTATGGATCGAGGTATAGATATGATATTTGAGATGAATAAGTAACAATCGAGCCACATAAATTTTGTTTGGATAACAATCGTTCAAACACTTTCCCGCCATATGTTAAATCTATGCTAACACGACCATCTAATACCTTAATTGGGGTGGAGGGAAAGGTGACCATAGTTTTCTCTAGCCTAGTGTAAAGATAGCATATTACAAAATGAAATTTAGTATACAAAGAAGATTCTTAATTTATAACAAAATGCTGAAAATAATTATTAAAAGATTAATTATTATTGTTCTATATTTAAGCTTACCATGTGTGAGTATTATCAACTTGTTTACACGTGTTAATGCCAGTTATTCATTTCATTTCCCTTTCTTCTCTGTGTTAACTTTAACGTATGTCTATCACAAGTACACACACATATTTTTTTAAAATATATATGTGCATACATACTTTCGACTTGCTTCGGAAACCACCATTATCCTTGAAATATTGTTCCGGATTAAAAACCTATGACACCTCTACCAAAATATCAAAATTATTAAAATATATTGTTAACACATTAAATGAATGTTTCTTTAAGATTTATTCATCCTAAATATATTTGAATAAGTAAGCATCGAGCTACATAAAAAGATTTGGGTCAAACACTTTCTATCCTAAATCTAACACAGAACTATGAACATTATAATTAAAATGGAAATGATAAATAAAAATGAGAATATAAAAAAAATCTTTAATTAATACTTATATCTATTAATTAATACCTAATAATTATTAATATTTAAACATACATTTTAAGAAATATTCTTTCTTTAAATATATATATTCTAAAATTTATTTTTATATTAAAAATGTAAATTAAATAATTAAAATTATTAATTATTAAAAAAATAAGATTATAGACATTCCCATTTTAGTCACAACGTTAGGGTGCGTGTGTGTAAGAAGAGAAAGAACATATGTGTGTCTCTTCTTCAAGAAAGTTCTGTGCGTGTATGAGAGTGTGTGTATGGATGCTAGCTCTCACTCTGGAGTGTTGTTTCATCTGGGTGTGTGTGTGTGTGTGTTAATATATGATATAAACAGCTATTTACGAGTGGAATGGACTGCAAGTCCAAGCAAACAGTGAATCAGGTATTCTTCCTTGGTAAAAAGACACACAAATTTAACAAGCTTTTACTATGCAGAGGCAACTGCAACCATCGAATTTCTAAAATTTCTGTACCTTGGAACGGAACCCTGAACCAACATGAGCTGCTGGATGTTCTTCTCGTGGATCAGAGTGTTGTATTGAAGCTTGCTTGGAAAAGCTGTTGACACTCCCTATGAGTGTAGACTTTGCAATACAATGTGTGGCTCGATTGCTTTCAACAGACCCGTCAGCCCTCTCAAAGCTGAAGCTGAAAATTTTTTACAAACTCAAGGTACATAAATTGTGTGTATGTGCGTGCGTGTGGGTAATTTTGTATTGACAAACTATGTCTGTGTGACATGTGAAGTGACGTACTGCCACACATCAACTATGGGAACACGCCCACGCGGGACAATGTATGAATATGGATGACTGCAGGCTTCGACTGTAACTTTGTTATTTTAACACTTGGAGTTATGTAATAGCTTTTAACAACTTTACAGGAAACTGTACGCTCGTAAAGACTCTTCCCACGGTGGTTAGTTGTCTTTGTTTCTCAAAGCCGTCACCGATACAACTCTGGACATGACTTGAATGCTAAATTGAGCATTCTTAAAGAGTATGCCCACTACATCAAAAGTAAGCAATTTGTTTATAAGCTTTGTTCGTGATTTATATGAATTCATGTGCAGCTTACTGACATAAGGTGATTGATGAGTCTACCAGATGGTCTGGAATCGATCAATTTATTTCACTGAAGAAAATCCTACATGGTGGCTATCTTAAGGATGGTACTCTTACGGTAAAACTCCGCTTTCCATGGTTCACATGCCAAGGATTTTAGATGTTTGATCTTCTTGTTAATAAAAGTGAGTGTCGTCATTTTGGAGGCTTGGGCCCAGAGGCCTGGGCTCGAATATCTAGAATATTCTAGAATATTTTAGAATATTCTTTCTGATCCTCAATCGGAAAAAAAAATTCTATTAAAACTGTTGTATTTCTACCTTATTCTTTTTTATATTAGCTTAATTTATTACTCAATACACATTAGCTAAAGTTTCTTCTTCATCTTAAGTAAAGCTGTAGTTCTCGAACCACTAGCTAGGCTTGGACAGGAGGTTTTGAGTAGTATTTCTTTTGGTCTAATGTTCTCTGCGAGCTTGTTTGTTGCCAACCTAGAGAGTTCGAAACACTTCTCGGTTCTTATAATATTCCTTCCGAGCTTGACGGCAGCTAACAATGATGATCCGGTTCCGAAACTAATATCCCAGACTAGGTCGCCAGGTCTACTAGACGCTCGATCAAAAGCTGCATAAGTCGAATACTTCGGTTGAATCATCATCCTACACAAACTTCCATTAGATAAACAAAGTAAAGTACTTCCTTACCAAGCCTCCTAAAAACGGTCATGGTATCGACGACGATCGTGTTCGTCAACGCCAGAGGTTTGGCCTCTTCGACTTCTTCTCAGACTTTGCAGCACCAAGAAACCAACAAGTTATCCTGTAAGCTCCAGATCTTTGTCCAAGAGTGGAACATTCTCAGGAACCATGGAGGATTTGGAAAGAGCTCGGCAATGTGATGATGGTGCTGATGAACCTGAGACATCCCACTTCATTAAATTGATGTGTCTGATGTTACATCCATTCATCACTTGTCTCTGACGCACGTGGTGAAAGAAACGAAGAAGATGACATCTTTACCGTTGAAAGTTGAAATTCAAAGGTTAGGATACGCATAAATCCGACGGTCTAGATGCCTTTGTCGACAATTCTATGCACTCATCACCGATTTTGAACTATCCTAGAAGAATATATTATAAAGGCTAAAACATAGACCAAGTTAAACTTGAACTTGAATAGCTAGCTTACCTTAATTTTGTCACGGTATCCCCAACCTCATGCACAGTAGACGCTGTAAGTCCCTGCAACCTCCAAGTTGATTACCGCCGCCTGAATCATTGTCGAAACAGAAGGAGAACTCGCAAAGACGACCATGAAACCACTCGCTGCCAAGTGCATTCCACTGAACTGCAAGGCCTCCTCAAACTTCACCGGATCTAGCTACACAATGTCCTTGTTGATGCTAGCACCTCCATATACAAGCTCATTGGGCAAGTCGAGGATGATGAGGTTGAAGCTGTATTCACCTACCACTTCCTAGAACACCGTTTGTGACTCAGCCGTATGTAGTTGTCAACCTGTTGTCGGAGCTTGGTGTACACCTCTGTCTGGGAAGCACCCGACTCGAAGAAAGACCTACTCATCTCCTCCATATCGCACACAGCCAGGTCGTAGGATCCACGGGATGCAGCCAGTGTCGGGATGAAGGTCATCAGGTCATCCTTGATGTCCAAACTAGTACAAGTGGCTACACCTCATTGATTGTAAAGTCGATTGCCAACGGAGGTGCTGTAGAAGAGCTTGGTCCCGCTCCCGATCCCTTTGCAGGTGTAGTTGTCTTCCGCACCGTCTTCTTCATCTTGCTCTTCTTGATAGCCTCTACTTTGTCCGGCTCCCAAACAATCGCTGGAAGATCATTGCCATGCACGTCGAATAGTGAGCTCTCCCAAGCTGGTGGCTGTTGCGATGGACAGTCGAGCCAGAATGGAACATGCTCCCGTTCGAACGGTGTTAGAGCTCCTCTGCTCTTCGACCACATGTGAGGCTCGTTGTATGATCTGTCCACAGCTTCATCATCTGAGACGGTGCCATTTTCTTCGCCAGTATGAACCTGTAACACAAAGTTAGTCAATAGCAATGTTGGAATGAAAGCTTACCTCCATATCATCCGACATGCAGACTCCTCACGCTCCAAAACTCATTTGGCTCCATCGAATAAGTGAACCGTATGCAGTCATGGAAGGGCTGAAAGACCAGGCACTTGCTCCGAGTTTGCATCTCGTCAAACCAGCTCATGAAGTCGACATCTGTTCCAACTTCTTCACCATCCTCTCGCAACCCCTTAAGGATCTGAATGGCTTCCTCGCGCACAGCCTTCCAATATAAGTCCAAGGTGAACCACTTGATCCACTCTTTGTCCTGCATGCCTGGTAGCCCAAGTGTCTGTTGTTCTGCCTTGGATTCGAGACGGTGAGCTTGTTCAAGTATCGGAGTCGCAGCATGTTTGAAATCTTTGCCTTTGACATCGCGTATAGCTTCTCAATGCCCATAACGACATGCTTATGAGAGATGTTCATCACCTTCTGGAACCACTCCTCCCCCAACTCTGGGTCTATGATGAGAGGAACTTGTGCATACGCTTGTCATGCTTCTTGTACACTAGCTGCTTCAGGTTCAGCTCAAGCTGTGGATTGCCTTTAGCACTGGTGACTGCTTTGTTGAGATCATCGTCGATCTCGTTTGCACATAGAATAAGTTAAAACTTCTTTCCTATAAATCAAATTGGAGGTTACCTTGAAAAGGATCTTTGCGCAGATCAGGTTTGGAAGAGGATGCCAAGCCGTCTTTCCTATTGACTCTCCTTCCACTTCCGCACCTCAAGACATCAACCTCGTGAGTGACTCGAGGATTTTCTGAGTTCCTTCGGTACTAGTGCAGACCACCTTTACAGCGAGGAGAATATGTGGTAGCATTATTTCCATAGATGTGCTGAAGATCTGTTCAATGAAACTATAAGTCTAGACCCTTAACGAAAAGAAAAGAAAATACTCACATGTTTATCATTGGAACATCGAAACCAGTTGAAGATTGTCGAGGTTCTCCGTGGAGATGAAACTCGATCGCGAATAGCACATCACTGGTTGTCCTCTGCATCCTCCCGATAGAGCTTTTGCAAAGCCTGTAGCCTATGGTTCCCGTCCTAGCAGCTAAACTTCCGGTTTGAGAGCCTCGAAGCCCACTATTTGTACTCCGGCTGAGTAAGAGCTTGCTCAAAAATTGATGCTGCTCGTACTGAACCGTGTCCTTCAACAGCTCCGATAGCTCCTCAGCAGTGAGTGGATCTCCGATGGACAGAATGAACAAGGCCGTGTTGCGTAGATAACCAGCCTTCTTCAACAATGACACCAGCTTGTCCAAGTCCTCTGGGTTCACTCGTCAAACCACCTCGTCCGAATGCATTTTACAGATGGGCACATCAGGAAGTATAACTCCTTCGGCTCCTTATCGCTCTTCACCTTCTTGCCTTTTGGATCAGCTTTCCCGCGGCCTCTCTTTTTGCTGACTGCCTCCTCCAAGTCGTCCTTGCTAGCTTCAACTGCCTCTGTCATCTGCACTTGCTTGTTCAGGACTGTAACCTCAGCGGATGAAGGAGGCAACTGTGACGAGCTCTCCAAGAAATTTGTGATGGTTGATGGAGGCTGCTCTGCTCAATTGGTACTACTTTAGATTGAGTCATTGGAGAATCCTCCTTTGCTACATTAAATGGTTCTCCTCTCTTGCCTTGCTTGTGCTTCGATATCCTCTTCTCTTCCCGTGGCTCTTCATCAGGCGCAGTCTCTAGTAGACGTTTTGAAGCTCTCACCATTTTGTAAACTCTGGAAAGCAAACACACAAGTCAATTGATTAGGAGACAAAATAAAAAATAAAAATCAAAGATGACTAACCTTGTGGCTGCCGACTCAAGCTAGATGGTGCTGACCTTCTCAATCGGCACAGAAAAGTAAAAGAGCAAATCTTGCCGACTGAGATAGGTTGGTGCCGACCCTCTCAAACAGCACTGAAGAGATAATGTAAGAAGTATGCCGACTGAGCTAGGATGGTGCCGTCCCTCTCAGACGGCACAAATGGGAAGACCCATTAACTTTGAAAAAAAAAATCTGTGAAATGGATACTTGAGCTGCAAAGCAAAAAATAAACAAATTGAAAATACCTTGTGGTTGCCAACTGAATCAGGATGGTGCCGTCACTCTCAGTTGGCACAAATGGGAAGACCCTTTATCTCTGGGCTTCCGACACAAATGGGAAGACTCATTAACTCTGAAAAAAAAAAAAACATTGTGATATGGATACTTGAGCTGCAAAGCAAAAAATAAACAAATTGAAAATACCTTGTGGCTGCCGACTAAGCAAGAAGGTGTCGTCACTCTCAGTCGGCACAAATGGGAAGACCCTTTATCTCTGGGATTCCGACACAAATGGGAAGACCCATTAACTCTGAAAAAATAAAATATTGTGATACGGATACTTGAGCCGCAAAGCAAAAAATAAACAAATTGAAAATACCTTATGGCTACCGATTGAACCAGGATAGTGCCGTCTCTCTCACACGGCACAAATTCTAAGACCCTTTTAACTTTGAAAAATAAATTATTTGAGCCGTAAATCATAAAATAAAGAAATTACACATATCTTGTGGCCGCCGACTGAGCAGGATGGTGCCGACAATTTAAATCGGCACAAAAATCTCAATTGATTTACTTGGGCGCTGCACGAATCGACTCGAAATGGATGGCGCCGCTACTCTCAAGTCCCTTGGAGGAGATTTCAGATATCAGATCTGAGATAGAAAAAACCCTAGCCGCAATGAAAACAGTAAACTCTATCTACCAAAAAAACTCTAGCCGCAATGAAAACAATGAACCCTACGAAATAAATGTGACATTAATATTTGGGGTTAATATTAAAATATGTGAATAATTGATAAAGGTGAAGATATTTCAAATCATAAAAGGTAGTAATTAAATTAAATTGGTGATACTAGAGAAGACAACATTAAGAACACTGTGAACTGGGTAACGTAGAATTAATTATATACAAAAGTGTATTCACATTTATTATCAACGATTATAATTTTTTTTGGCGAACAAGAGTGTGTTTAATCTTTTGCTTTGCTTTCCTAAACCACTGAGCTTTCTCCTTGCGTTGTTATGGCCAGAGTTACCTATGAAGGCATTAACAAAGATTTCCCAGTCGATGAAGATGGAAATGCTTTTGTGTTTGAATATGATCTTCACTCTGCTTTCAACATTCCTTGTTGGTTCAATATACATGTGGTTCGATGTCAGTTTCTGCGAGTTCTGGAGAAGATGTGGAGTTGTTACCAGAAGGCATTGCATCAAACCAGTTTGTCTTTTACACATTGTGCCCGGCTAAAGGACCATTGTTCAGGTTGCGGACAAAGGAGCGTGAGGAATCCATGCTGGTGTGTCTTCCAAATGTAAGATAGGGAAGGATCTCATTGGTTCGTCTGAAGTTAAACGAGTCTCTGAACTACCGCAAATATACAATGAAAATGTCATTTATGAACTTCCTCCAAAGAAAGAAAGCATAGAGAAGTACTTAGAGATGAATTGCAAGGATGGCTGCTACCATTGGACACACTCGAGCACAACACACTGGCATGTTCCGGCGTGAGTCAGTTGAAGTTCATGTGTCGGACATCTCAAATGCATCAATCCTACCTGCCCCTACTTGGCTTTTGAGAAGAAAGCAAATGAATGTCACTTCAAGGGTGCTGTGGAGAAGGCAAAGACAACTGAGACAGGCAAAGTAATAGGCATGAAATGTAAGCATTGTGGAGAGGAGCCATTGCTAGTGCATGTCAAGCCACGATCCAGGAAACAGGAAGAGAGCAGGATTCCAAGGACATGAAGGCTTGACTTAGGAACAGGACCGAGAGCAGGACAGGAACCAGGAATAGGAACAGGACGGATCTAGGAGTAGGACAGGATTAGGATAGGATCTGGGAGCAAGACAGGAAAGCACAGGATAGGATCCGGGAGCAAAACAGGAACAAGACAGGATCCCGGAGCAGGACAGGATCCAGGAACAGGACAGGAAATAGGAGCGAGACAGGAACAGGACAGGAAACAAGACAAGACAAGATTGATCGTAGTAAGACTGGTGTTGATAGTAATTGATTGTACAACAATTAGGTCGGAGCTTTTATGCTCACAACTCCAAGAGCTAATCTAGGCATGCATGCAAAAGTGGTTGCATGCATGCAAAAGTGATTGCATGCATGCAGAGGCTAAGATGAGTCCACATGTCCCTTATCCTCTAGGCATATCCTGTGGCATATCCTGTAGGCAACCGAATCCTGTGTCCGGAATCCTGGTAGGAGTATCCTGTAGGAAAATCCTGCAACCCATATCCTGTATCCGGAATCCTGTAGGAAAGTCCTGCAACCCATGTCCTGTATCCGGAATCCTGTATTCTGTATCAGGTCGTGACAGTGCACACTTGTCCGGCTTATGTGTACTACATTCTTCTAGACGACATTTCTTTTACAAGGTTGTTCATTCACAGAGGTGTTCATCAGCATCCAGTCAGCCCCTCAGTGTCAGCTTCAAACGTTCAGCATGCCAGATCTAGTGTCAGCAACGTGGTAAAGAGCAGTCCGTGAACCAATCAACAAGTGATTGAGTTTCAAACTACGTGTGAGCTCATCTTTGAAGAACTTTCAAGGAAGAAGGAGAAGTCTCGTACACTGGTTTACTCTCAAAACTTGAACCTGTAACAAACCATCAAAGGTATTTTTCTTTAGATCTCTACACATGGACGTGACCTTTTCTTTAGGACTTGGGATTGTATTACACAATCAAGACAGAAGGAGACACACTTTAGAGAGGGTTACGAGGGTCTTCTGGAGCTGAAGACAAAGTTGCCAATACCTTTCATTCACGTCATACGTGTTCCAGGGATGGAACTGCATGGTGCTGAGGAGCAGCCTCTGATCTTCAAAATGACAGTTGAGGAACCAAGTTCAGGAGTTGACTACATCAGAAGGTGTCAAAGTGGAGGAGACCTTCATGATCAATGGGTTGTTCTGGACCACACGCACCGTATACCAGACTGGGCGACAATTGGAATACACCTTTATGACCCATTGTAAGAACTCTTCATATCACTTTTTAATCTTTGTTATCTAATGCTCTCTTACAGTGTCAAATCCATGGTGACTATAGCTTATGCAGATATGTGCCACGAAGATAATGTTGCAGTGCTGAAGTTCTTGAACACAATGCTAAAGGTTTGTAAGAAACAGGGTTTGGAGAATGTCAACTTTGCTGGTTTCATGTCGGATGAGATTGCGTCAGGTGACAAAGAAATGGATCGCAAAAGAACATCGCGAAGAACACATGAAGCTTGCTCGTGCCTAGCACTAAATGAACAATCTAAGAAAGAACAACTAGCAATTCTTGAGTCTTTTTGGGAAGGACGAGCGTCAAACATTCGTGCTTTGAAGACATGGCTATCTTGGTGGATCAGGCATGAGGACCACATCTCCATGGCGGAACTGGGAGACATGACAGAAGAAGGACTCGCGAGCGTTCCAACTACAAACAATGCTGAAGTGATTCACGCGAGAGCAAGAAGAGCAAGATTGGCTAAAAGAGTACCACTGCTGAAGGCGACAATGTTAGACCTCACCGATGCAATTATGCAAAGTGCGAAGGTGAAAGTGGCAATAGAAGGGAGGTATACAGGGTCAGGTCCTTCGAAGGAAACTCTGTTGAAACGAGTGCAATGCAAACTCTCTGAGGGGAAAAGTGTATCTCCAACAGCAATTATCAATCTAGTGGAAGACGAGGAACACTTGACCAGCCCGGAGTTCACGAGTACCACTAACGTTCGAGTGCAAACTGTTAGGAGAACAGTTATAGGAACAGAACAGTCTGATGCTCGACGTTCACATAGACATGATGTAGAGTACACAAAGCGGGTGGTCCAAAACAACAGGAGAAAGAGGTTAAGGTTCGAAGAGGTTTTGGAGAGAGAGATTGCACAAACAAAGTGGGCCATTAGACGAATCAGAGCATCCACTAAGGTTAAGTGTTTGGGGATGAATTAGGAAGGAATTGCTCTGTGTGGAAAACCAATCGGTTATCCCAGCAGAGTGTCAGCACCAGGATTCTATGGAAAACAAATGTACAGTGATGCCTTGGGGAATGAGGAGTATGTACAACAGATGATGTGGTTCTACCCAAAAGATTCAGGGTGTTTCACGCGGCCAAATGGCAAAATTCTTCAGACAAGAGTTCCAACACCATCAACAGTTTGGCCTGTGCTCAAGGAAACGAAGCTGACAAGTGAGGAGATCAGAGAACTACAGGATGCAGGCTTTGTTCTGAAAGGTTTACAGGGGATGGCAGGAAGAGTAGATGAGGGTTAGAAGGACATAACACCATCGCCACCACGTGGAGTTGGATCTACAACAATTCCACCTTTCGAAGGACGCATGGTCCGAACTCCAACAAAAATGTTTAAGGAACAAGAGAAGAATTTCCGCAAGGCTAAGACGTTTTTAGGTCGTGTGAGAAATGTTGAAGTGACAGTTAGAAGACGGAAGGAGGTTTTTATTGTGTCGGCAGGAAATGACTCTGCAAAGGTGACTATTAATACTTATCCTACATGCAGTTGTTCTACCTTTCAAAAGAGCAAAAGTTGGAGACTATGTATACACATGTATTTTGTCTACAGTCGTGTGCTTGGCTTGAACCCAGACGTCACATATTTTTTACAAAGGCGATCGCTCAGTGAGATGGAGGTCCACCGTTTGCTGATGAATTGCAGCAGAGTTCATGACCCACCAGTGTTACAAGGATAAATGGTTTACATCAAAATGATTTGTTTGAATAGTAACTTATTGAACTTTTTTATAAAGTATATTCAAAAAAATTTCTAAAAATTTAAATAATTTATTTGTTGGTCGGCAAATATTAAGCCAGTCGGCATATTAAAAAAGCTTATATATTCTAGAATATTCTTGAGAATATTCTAGAATATGCTAGAATATACCTAGAATATCTGCGAATATACTAGAATAACACGAAGCCTCCTGATCCTTTTCGCCGAGGCGCAATAAAAGTTATTCTTTAATGAGTAACCCGTTGGAACATGTTGGTTTTTCAATCCGCAAAATATAGATAGATAGATAGATAGACACACACATAACTCTGTAGTCTATTTAAATTCAAATTCACACTTTCATATAATTGATGTCGTATCCTCTCACCACGTATATAATTTCATGCTTGTATAGGATAAATAACAATATATTAAAATATTGTGTGTGTGTGTGTGTGTGGTATTTGCAAATGTATAATCAAATTTATTAGATTTGATGTGCGAGAAAAATTACCTGTATAGGATCAATTACAGAGGTTTTAATAGTAATATACTGTAAAAAATAAAAGAACATTAATGTCCCATTCCATCAGTTTAAAGAATATTTGGCAATACAACAAGCATACACACGTATACAAAGACACACAAACATACGTGCATACATACATAGAAAGCGAGAGACGCACACACACATTATGCATTAGAATAATACATTACATATGTATTAGCTATTACTTCATGTTTATTGCGGACGATCAAACAATATGTGTGTGTAAAACTAGTAATTTTACTCGTACATCAAAATCAAATATTATCATTAACTTATAATACATACACGTAGTGTGTTTGTACATCTAAAACAAATTCATATACTTGTTTTCTGTTTGACCACTTCGTTACGACCCGAGTCTTGGGTATTTAGTAAGAAAAATAAATAAAAAATAATAATTTAAATTCTTATTTGTTTATTTTTAAATGGAAGCAAATAATAAAATCATTAAAATAAAAGTATACATTATTTAGTAATTAACCGGTGTGTTTGCATGCAATTGGTTGTGGGTGCGAGATGAAAGGAGACGACAAGTTCTCTTCTGGACGTTGCTGAACAAAAAGCAGACTGGAGCAGGATGTTCAACATGTTTTTCTAAAATACAGGTTCAGAAATACACTCGTTGACTATGTGCGGACCCTTGTCAATGGTGTTCTTTCCTTTCGGGAAGCACTACTTATAGAACCGATCACGATCATATCTCCGCTTTTCATGTTTTTTTTCATGACTTTCTAATGTTATGAATTCTGTGTCTATATGCAACACAGTTACACTCCATCTGAACTACTCTGTTGCCTCCTTTCTGCCAGGAACCTCATGAGCCCATCGAAGCGAGGGTCCTCTTCAAGGAGCTTCGGGGTGTCGACCAGTGTTGTCAACACATCGACCATCACGTACTCTTTGAAGTAGGGAGACAACCTGAAAACACGGATCAAAACAGATGAACATGGCAGGAGAAGAGACGTGAGCTTACGAATCAGATGCTTCGTCCGTCTTGGGTGACGACTCGTCATCTCCTTGCAGGTTGGCACCCAACCTGAAAATGAAGCACACATGTAACGATTGATTGCATCAGGAACATATAGACACACGCACGCGTTGAGAAGATCACGAATCTTGGGGAACTTGTGGACAATCGACGAGCTCTTCTGCAAAGCAAGGAGGAAGCGATTCACTGCCATGGCCTCCTCCGCCCGAACTAACACCAACACCTCCTGGAAACATTGCTGAAGCTTAGCCATCTCCATTGCTGCAGCAACTTGGATCTCCTTGGGGCCGACGTAGGAGGCAGAGGAGAAGCCAATGATCTTAACCCAGGAAGACTGGCTGCTGCTGCTGCTGCTGCTTCCTCTTCTGAGGAGGATCTTGAGAGGCGACAAGTCCCCGTGGATGAGACCCCTGGCGTGAATCTTGGCAAGAGCCTCATGGGCAGGAGCAAGTGCTGCTTGCATGCATCGCACGCTGAACGTGAAGTAGCTACTGAGAGGACGAAGACAACCTTCGTCGCTGATCATCACGTAGGCGAACATTGTCCCACACAGGAAACCCCACGAGATGAGGCGCGGTACCCATACGCCCTGCAGTTTGTCAAGCGTCTTGTACGTGTCCACCTCGGTGATGACCTTCCGGAGGTTCGTCTCCACGTCCAGAAACCAGGGAGTAGTCAAGTCCCGCACCTTGAGAACCACCGGCTGATGCTTGTACTTGGCGGAGATGACGGATGAATCAGTGTCTCTCGGCCACTTGCAAGAGACATCCTCCAAGTCTCCAAAGCTGAGATTCTCCATGCCATGAATAATTGCACCTGAATGATATGACCTGTGTTTTTTAGCTATGGACTTGAAGCTTTCCACCACATGGGAAGTCCTGGGTGCGAGCTTGCTTAAGCTTAGCGAGTAATCTCCAATCGACAGCTGGGGTTCGTCTCTTGCGAGCTGAAGCACAAAACTGAGTGCCCACCATGATGAAAGTGGAGCGGAAAGTAGCGTGTGTCCTTTACTTATCTTGGCATACCGGATGGATCCACCATCCATCAGAACGCCAAAGGAAGCACCGGTGATCAGCATGTATGTGAAAAGCCTCCTGTAACACTTGAATGAGTGTGCAAAGAAAAAGGAAACACAGCCAGACCTTACAACGTCTTCTACAGCATGATGGAAGTCCACAATCCCAACGATAAGAGGCCGATTGCCTGTGGCGTCCTTGACAAATAGGTCCGGCTGGCCGATTGTGTCGGTTCTGAAGCAGTAAGTAATCTCCTCAGACTGAAGGAACTTTTGGGCAGCACACCAGAGAAATAGTTTGAGATTGCTAGCAATTTCCAGCTCCTCCTCAAGGTCCTCCTTTGCCTGCTCTGTGGGTGGATTGGACTTCAGCCACTCTGCATAAGCGTCCTTGAATTCCACCCAGGGGCGCACACCATTAGCGCTACACACCCAGTGCCCGGACTCACGAACCAGTCGCTC